>JADRCD010104529.1:0-11565 GCA_019843815.1 Montemys delectorum | reverse complement strand
TTGAATAGTGGTAGATTTGGTCTTTCTCCTTGCAGTTATCAGGTCTAACCCCTGTAGAGTCGACAATGCTGATCTCAGCAGCCATGAGTTATTAAATGATATTCCTAGTTCTAGCTGTTGGATACATCATTATGCATTGCTGGATAAGAAGTCCTCAGAGGCTCCCAAGTCAGTACTGGCTATTGCCATTGCTCTTTGCTCTGCTTAACCACATGGACTATATGATAAGAATCTATTTCTGAAGATGCCATTTCTCGAAGATGCCATTTCTTGGTTGCAGAACACCAAGAAATAATGTTGGGCCTGAACTAGAAGCGTCCTCCTTGTTGGCTCATGCCCACACTGGGTCACAAAGCAAGAACAAGCACAAAAGGAAAAGACAGGAGAACGGGATGGAGGCTTGATGCGAGGTGCATGAGAATGGGATGGAGACTTGGTGTGGGGCGCAGTTGTTGGAGGGGGAGGGCATAAGAAGATAATATACAAGAAAAGCATGTGTGTGCATGGTATGAGAAGAATGAGTTTAAGAAAATATAACTCAACAGTACTACACAGGCTGGGCAATGATGCATTTCTCAAACAGAAGAAGGGCCGTTATCTAGATGAGAACTAGACCTATTATTCTATGCAGCTCCAAGGAGCATGACCAGTGTCAGAAAGCAGGAATTAAAAGGAAACAAATGTTACTCACATAAAGGGAACAAAATTGAGTATTATACTCTGGCCTATAATTTTTCTCCAAGAACTTAACTATTACCTCCACTAAACTTTTTCTTCTTTATATACAGCTATTAACCTGTTTTATTTCTTATTGCCTGAATTTCCTAGAAACTAATTTAGCAATACAAAAAAAGAAAGAAAAAGATTCCTTGGCCTCTCTAGATAATTCAAATGCCTTACAAAAGACACCTGTAATTCGAGGGTCTGATGAATTTTATACTGACTTTTATAGTGGGTGTCATGCTGAATGAACTCACTCACTCATCCAAGGAACTATGAAGCATCGTGCTTTCTGAGTACCTAACTGACTTCCCAAGTAAGGAGTACAGGCACCATCATGGTAAGTTTTCATTAAGAACAAACCCCTAGACTTCCAGCTGATCCTCCTGGAACAGGAAATCAGCCACCAGCACCTGTTTTTCATGATTATTGGACTATATCAGAGACACAACATGAACATATGACATTATACTCTTCAGTAATACCCCCGTTCCAGAGGCTTAAAGAGAACGAGGAAACTTAGAAATGAGAGGGAAAAAAATAACTTCCTTAAGTAACACGTCACATCCTAACTCTGTTCTATTGTCTGATTACAACACAAATCCCTTTCCTGTGTAGAAGAACTAAATTGGGAAATCTTTTATTTACATGTGTGTTTCTTTTGGTGGACAAATGACTCTTCAACAAGTGATGTGTGGAAAAGCCCAGCACTAGACAACGTGCTTCCACTTGAACACCAAGGCTCTTTTGACTTGACCCAATTGATTTCAACACAAACTCCCCTCTGGTCTGAAAGGGGTAGAGCAGCTTTCAAATGTCTTCATTTTATTTCTTCCTATATCTGACGAGCCAACTGTTGTTTGTTGTCCAGCTTCCCATGGGCTCCAAATAAGCAATCCCCATTTTAAAGTGCAATTATTTTCAGAAGAACAACCTCACGGCACAACTGCTTGCAAAAACCAGTCCCATGCAACTAGATGCAGCCTTGTGTTGGTTGGGTAGAAAAATCAGTGCTTCCATCTTTATTTGAGCATGGACCATTTTCCCCTTCAGGAAACGTGTAAACCTCATAGAACCAATACTCCATGAAAAACCATCTGGCAAAAGCTCTTTTGTCAACAGACACACACATAAACACACACACACACATACACATACACAAACGCACACATACACACACACATACACACACACACACATACACAAACACACACATACACACACACATACACACACACATACACACACACACATACACAAACACACACATACACACACACACATACACACACACACACAAACTTCTCAGTATCACCAATGATCTACCTTACATCTACAAGTTTAATGACGTTTGAGAGACAAAAATCCTTCTAATAACAATAGCTAAATCAAAAAGACAAGTAAAAAGCTGTGTGCTGAGCTTGAATAATAAATATTTACCAGAATGGCTTAAAATATTTATATGCTTTAAGCCAATAATTCAGAAATCTGCCTTAAGAAAAAAAAATTAAAACACAAAACTCAAGCACATATTTATGCCACCAATTCTTTATTGCAATTTATAATGGCCAAAAAAAAAATAGATGTAGCATAAATATTCAGCAATGGTGGTTAAAGTAAGATACAACCATTGGGTTAGACTGTCCCTGACTAAAAAATTATACTTACTAAAAACATATAATGTGGAAAGATGTTTGAAATGCAGTGAAAAAGTCAGTAAATTGCGATCAGAACAGACAATATAATCTCAGCATATGGAGTACAGTCACACAGAAAAGCCTACCTTAAGTGGCTCCGTGGCTACGGCGCTGGTTGCACAGTTATGAGGACCTGAGTTTGAAGCCCAGAATGAATGCAAAGCCTGAGGGGTACTGTATGTCGGCAACCCAGTCCCAGTCCTATACATAGGAGACTGGAGGCCTCCTAGCCTGGTGGGGCACAGAATGGAACAGCACGCCTCAACCAAGGTGGAAGGAAGGGACAGACACCAGATGTTGTCCTCTGTCCTCCAAGTGTGCACCATGCCCAACCCCCTCATCACCCCTACATCCCCATACCCTCACCACCCCCACACGGCACAGGGCAGGGGAGGGAGCGGGGGTTGGTGGGTAGATCCTGACAAATCACAAAGACACCAAAACATTGTCAACTGTTTTCAAAGAGTGAGTTAGTAGGTGACTGCAGTTGCTTCAATATTCTTCTGTATAAATTATAGCATGACATATTTTCTACATATGATGTATATTGCAAGGAAGCAACAATAAACGTCCTACAAGAACAGCAATGCTTCCAATTCCCGGGAACCCCTACCTCTGTGTAGCTCTGTTCTGTCCTGCACCCTGTCTGCATAGTCCTGGAGGCTGGAGGCTGCGTGGGAACCACCTCTGCTCTTCGATGGTACATTCCTAGGACCAGATAGAACTGGAAATGCTGTTGGAACTGTGGGAGTGAGGTACTGTGCACGGTATGGATATAGTCAGTGAGATCTCGGAGAATAGCTGGAATTAATGAAGTACTTGCAGAAAACCCAGGGCTTGATGACAAATCATCTCATTAAGATAGCTGCCTGACATACTGAGGACCAGCAAGATGGCTCAAGGAATAAAAGCATTTGCCACTAAGCCTCATGAGATGAGTCCTATTCCTAGAGACCAGGCTGACTCTTGAACTGACTGCTGAAAGTTAGCGCTGACCTCCTGTTGTGTTCCATCATGCAATAAGGGTATGTATGAGCAGTACTACTTTTTAAATGATGTCATCAACTTTTTTCTGGTCATGGAATCTGAGGGGTTTTTTTATCCTTTATTTATGCATTATCTACATTTTCACACCACATACACTCTTTAAATAAATATTTTTTTAAAAAAATGAAAGACACACCGGGCGGTGGTGGCGCACGCCTTTAATCCCAGCACTTGAGAGGCAGAGGCAGGCGGATTTCTGAGTTCGAGGCCAGCCTGGTCTACAGCGTGAATTCCAGGACAGCCAGGGCTACACAGAGAACCCTGTCTCAAAAAGAAAAACAAAACAAAAAAAAATGAAAGACACATTGCAGAAATACATAACCAAATGAGTGAAACATAGGAGGATTGTGACCAACCAGGTAAAAACAGAATCTAAAATAAAGGGCATGTTATGAAAATATGAATGAATACATAAATGACAAATACATAAATCTTCATTTTTCATGAAATTGCTGATTTCCTCTTCCTCTATCCCTTTTTGTTTTTATTTTTATGTTTTGGCCAGGGCTGATATTGGACGCAGGGTCATGCGCTTGCCAAGCAAGGGTGCTACCACTGACGTAAACTCCCAACCCTCTCCAGACTTTTACTGAATCTCAGAGCATACTTCTAATCACAGTTCTCTGAAATATAATCGGTAACTGTGGAAATTAGAGAAAAGACAACTAATAGCACTGCACACATCTTTCTGTAAAAGGGAATTCTGACTCTGGAGCAGCTCAAGTTGAGAGGAGAAATTTTCCCTGGCGAGCAAGCCCAGTCTTTCCCTCTTTAGGTTTCTGTCTTCCTCTTACCCTCTTGAAAATCCCAGCCACCCCAGGAAAACCTCACCTGGAGCAAAGCCCTGTTCCCCTAACATCTGCAGTGTCATGGGATTTGAGAGCAAACTCTTTCCAGCCTTTGCTGGCCTGGCAATCTGCATCAATTGTCATTCACAGCAGGCTAGAAGCCACCTGGAAGGGACATTAAAATGGCACCATTGAACACAGGCAGTTTTAAAGATTAAAGAGATTAATAAGTAGGGTCACCCATCTCATGCACTACAATTGAGTGGTTGGGATTTTTTGAAATGAAGAATAATTTGTGTCAATTTTCAGGTTTTTTTTTTTTTTTTTTGCATTACCACTTCAAAAGAAGCGTTTGTTTAAACCACTCCTCGAGAGCTCACCATCTAGACATTACCACAGGCTAAGGGGAAGCAAGGACTGGAAAAGCCAGGAATGAACTATGGATCACACACACAGAAGATGACCGGCTCCTCTTCTGATGAAGAGAACAGCCTGGAAGCCTCACGTTACAAGATAAAGTCACAGTTGTTAAGGGCATGACATTTGGGAAGGGAGGAGGGGTCTGCTAAGGACTCTGTGCTCACAATGTCAAACAAAACCAATGGAATGGAACAAAACAGAAAGCATGGCCAGAGTGAGAATCGGACCTGGAGCCTGGAGTGAGTGAGTGCGCATCATGACACAAGTAGACATTTGTCTGTGTTAGGCTAGAGACTTGGGAATCTGGTATAGAATCTGATGAAATTTAACCACGGAAGAATATCTTTAGGGGAAGTCACTAGCCCAGCTCAAGCTGAGAAGGCAGTGTAAGTATCCAGAGGGAGAGAAGGAAGAAGCAGGAGCCTGGCGGTTAGTTACTCTCTGAAGTGGAAATGGAAACGTAATTAAATATAGTCAAAGAAAGAAATGGGTGCACTAAGATTTATATACTATAGCTCTAGGGAGATATTTAAAAATTAAAAAGCTCCTTTTTTATAAGGGAAATATCTATCAGAAGTTTTTGCTTGAGATAATTCAGAATCTCTTTTCATTTTAAAGAAGCTTACCATTGTTTAGTACAGCTAAAATGAAATTTAATGCTTATAAAATGAGTATATAAAACAATCCATGTGATTTCCTGAAAGTATTTTTTTACAAAGCCTATCTGTATATATGAGCAATAATAATTTTTAAAATAATGCTATCAATTTTTGACTATTTCCTGGTCATGAAATCCAAACATAACTTTTTTTATTCTTTATATGTGTTTATATTATCTACGTTTTAGAGGATGTTTTCAAGAAAACAATATTTATGTATCAACAAACAAAAAATGTCTAGCTTTATTGGCTGGGTTCTCTGCTGATGACTGAAATCCTATTTAAAATGTTTTCACAGGCCTGAGAAAATGATCTGCATATATTTAGTGCTTTCTGTATGAGAGTTTCATCAATACCTATTGTCAAGTGCCATACACCCAATAATTGACCTGAGAGTTTGTTACAAAATGTCATGAGAGGCCAAACCTACTCCATCTTGGGACCAGCCTCCATCTTAAAGTAAAAGGAAAAAAAAAAGCCTGAGAACTTGACCTGCATCAGAACCCAAGCTGGACCCATGTACCAAGAAGGACCCCAAGGCTTGTCTTTGGCCGGAGTAACTCCCTAGCTACTTTCTAGTAACAATTAATCAAAGACTAGTCTGATTGTTTCAGAAGAACTTTCAGACTTTTCATGATTGTATACAGTCTTGCTTTAGAACACCCACCTGTGGGATACAATAGTTATCCAGACTAAACTTCCCTCACTTACTCACCATTTCCTACAAAGCCTTGTTTTCCTAAGAGCTTGGGTTGTGCTCTCCCAGTCAAAGACTGTGGTATGGTCCAAGCTTGAGCTTGTAATAAAGAGACTCAAATGCTAACGCTTTGGAAATGGCTCCTTGATGGTCTTTTGAGGTTCATGAATGCTTCCTGGCACAGCAGTAACAGGTAAAGGAAAACACAGATGCCTCAGTGTAAACTCTCTACAGATGTTGACATAAGGATTAGAAATATTTGCTACAATGTGCTCCACCACAGTCCTCTACAGTTATTGACCACACCCTGCTCTGTAGGCAGCATCATGTTTTTCTTTAAACTAGTAAACTTTTCTATTAGTAAACTGACATTTCCTTTCACACAGTCACACCTCAAAGGTCAATCGCTGAAGGAAGGGCTCAGAGTGTAGGTTAAAAAGCACATGAGTCATGATGGTTGCCAGGGTTCTATAACTATATCATTGATGCACCAAACAGAATGTTCTTCATCTGCAGCCATCAGTTCAGGTTGAGTGGAAATCTCTTTCAGGACTCTGTTCTTTCTGCAGTATTCCACCCTACTGATTGGCTATAATATAGTATAGTCATTCCAGTGATCTTTTCAAAAGTTCTATCTGGCTCTCTTACTTCCATTCTTAAAATTCCTTAGTAAATACTTATTTAGCTCCTTCCTAATGCATCATGGATGGTCCAATATGATCTGGCCTCTCCCTCCTTTTATAACTCAGTCTTAGGGAATATCTCCCCTCCCAGAATCTGTGTAAGAGTTATTTCTTGATACAGACCTGGCTCTCCACCCTTTTGCGGTCCCTGGGGAGGCAGTGGACTGCTCTGTAAGCTGAGAGGAATAAATGGCACGCAGCCTGGGCGCAGAATCCTTTTTTCCCTACAAAGCTTCAGGGTTTCTGTTTCTTCAGATCTAATTTCCTTACTGCTCCAATCAATCAAAGCTATCCCGGGCTAGATCAAGCTCATCTAAATGCCAGTCAAAAACCCACATTTTTTTGACCTGGCTTCATCTAGTAAAAAAAAAAAAAAGAAGTATCTAAATGTTTCTTCCTCATCTGCTAATTTTAAATTTTACTTCTCAACTGATGTTTTAGAATAGAGGTGAAAGGTGGTGCTCACTGAGATTTGCACAGAAAGATGCAGTAAGAATTCACATTTTAGTTTTCTTTTAAGTTGATATCATTTAGTCAATACAGTTCTTTACTCCTTGCCTTAGTGAAGTTGCTTGAGCCTACTCCCCCGTTCCTCTTATGTGCACGGGAAAGACATAGTTGTTTTTGTTTTGTTTTGTTTTGTTTTTGCTTCATCCCTGCTGTACAGTTGTCTGAGTGCTTACAGTAATCATGAGAAGAGATATAGAGGAATTAATTTTTTCCAATCCTGGTTACTCCATGCTGGCTGCTCTGAGATAAAGTTGAGGAACAACAGAAAAATGGATAGAATCGAGAGCTAAAGTCAACAAGCCCAAAAGACGTTGAGGTGGTCATCACAGCCATGGACCACAAATGTACAGAGCCACCACCTTTACAGTGGAGGGTGCTTGCTATGCAGTTCTCAACTCCATTAGTGACCACATGAAAGCTGGGCTTGGCAGAGTACATCTGAAACAAGCATTCATGGGCAGAGATGGGCAGATCTCAGGGGCTGGTGAGTGACTAGCCAGCAAGTCTAACTAAAAAGGCATGTACTGACTCTTTGAGGACCTATCTCAAAACTGATGGTGAGCTTGTACAGCAGGGGTTGACAATGATGGCTTGGAGATCAGAGAAAGTGGCTGAGGGTAACAACAACATAACATATACATGTAAGAAGTCACCATAAAACAGATTTAATAAAATTACAATAAAAGTAAGATGGGAAGCAATAGAGGCAGATTCTCAATGTGAACCTCCACATGGGCACATATGGACAAGTGCCCCATACACACATGTACATCTGTGCATATAACACATATGTGTTATGTATATAAATGCACACAGACATGTATATGCATGCTTACATACATGTCAAATGTAAAGAAGTAACATTTAAGAATATCATCTGTGAGGCGGGTAAGCAGCTAATTAACCAGGTTTGCCTGTAAAGGCACTGAAGCACTTTCAACTGTACACACAACAAAGAAGACACCAAAGGTGATCTTTACCTCCAAATGATAAACAGCAGCCAGAATAAGAGAATATAAATTACAGACGACTGATTAAGAATCATTTATCAAGTACCTCCAATGTACCAGGTTGTGGTGGTTTGAATAGCCCTCATAGATTCATGTATTTGAATGCTTGGCCGATAGGGAGAGGCACCATTAGGAGGCATGGCCTTCTTGGAGGAAGTGCATCATTGTGGGGGAGGGTCTTTGAGGTCTCATATGTTCAAGCTATGTCCAGTGTGGCTCACAGTCGCTTTTCCTGTCTGCAAATCAAGATGTACAACTCTCAGCTACTTCTCCAGCACCATGTCTTCCTGCATACTGTCATCTCTCCTACCATGATGATAATGGAATAAACCTCTGAAACTGTAAGCCAGACCCAATTAAGCATTTTTCTCTATGAATTGCTGTGGCCATGGTATCTCTTCATAGCATCAGAAATCCAAACTAAGACACAGATGTTTTTCTATGGGGCTAGAAAGACAAAAATTTCTGTACTGTGAGGCTTGGGGTACAGAATCTGATAGCACAAAAGAGAACAAAGAATTCGGCATCCCATATGGAAATATGCATTTTTAATCAATTTTAATTTTTAAAAAAAGTTTATCTAAATGGTCAGATACCAGTAATTGACTTTATTTATTAATTTGACAAAAGTTATCAAATATCATTTAAAATCCCAGCACTGTCCTGGGATTTAAACTGAATCTATAATTATTTAGTCACTGGTTGAATTTATACTGTTCCTTTAGAAAAATGACTGTACTGTGGGCTTATTTCATAATCACCTTTGTCAGTGACTTAAACAGGCATAATTGTCCTATCCTGGGATTTCAGACATGTGACAGATATCGCACTGTTCTTCGCTACTCTGCCCATGACAAACATCACCAATGAGTTTGAGCACTTTTTCCTTCTGAACGTAACAATGGCCTTTAAAACCCACTAAGATTAACTGAAGCTCTTCTACTAAGATTAACTGAAGCTCTTCTACGATCAATCCTATAATTGGCTAATGAGACAAAACCTATTTGCCATTTTTCACAGGGCTTAGACTTCAAAACCCACAGATGATTCCGAAGTGTGGTATTTAGGAAGAATGACCATCTACTGGCCTCCTGCATTGCTCAAGGTAATTAACACCCATGACAGTTCCAACATCTCCTTGGCTTAGCACTACAGGCATCCATCTGCTTTTAACACCATTGACCCAGAGGGCTGGGGCTCCACCTTGTGCAGATAATAAAATCAGGCTTTGGTTCATTTTATTATTGGTTTAGTTTCTCAATTTAGTTACCTCTGAATGTGAACTGAATAACTTATAAGTGATAATATACAGCAACAAACACTTCATAATACCTGGAATTTTGTATTTGTGACCAATATCTGTATGAAATATCCACTGTCACACATGTATAATTAAGTTAAAGATACTCAGTAAATAAGTTTTACTTATACTTTCTATGACAGTTTTGATATGACACACAGGCCTACTTTTGTTGTAGTTTTTCATATGAATCCTGAAGTCTTTGGTAGACCTTTACCAATCTATATTTAAGTCCTAAGAAAGCTGTGCAACCTCTAGGCAAAGTTCATTTTCAGTTGGAATGTGGGATCTAGTTTGGTATTCTGTTTATAGAATTAACTCAACCCGTCAATCAGTAAGCAAGCAGACTTCTGGAGAGTCCAAAAGACCATTTTCCAAGTCTTTCATTGGATACCTCCAAGATACCCAATGGGAGTGAATCCCAAGGTAAGAGGAGTCCCACGGGTTTTTTTTTTTTTAAAGATTCTTTAGAAATTAATGTATATTAACACACACACATACAATATTGTGTGTGATATTCAGTGAATTAAGATATGTTCAAGCTGAATGGATTCCTAGAGATGGGTGAAATGTACATTCTAGAATCCTGAATAACATTAGGCCCCTCTGACTTTGGTGTGGCTCACTATCTAGCATCTGGAATGGGACCTAGAGCGGAACAAATTCTACTGTTTTCCAACAATCAACTATTGAAGAGTTGGGTGTGCTGATAGGGAAGAGTGACTTGATAAAATTACTGGACACAGAGAGTGAACAATGGTTAGGACAGTGTGTGCTGCAGGAAGAGAGGGCCAGCAGGTGGCTGAAAGGTTGAGGATGGTCACAAGATGCTGGGTGGCTACTAGCAAGAGGAGAAAACCAGCTGCTGAAACCACACTTCATAACACCAGGACCTAGAGAACCATAGTTTTTAAAATTGAAAACATTGCTGAATTTTTTTGTTGTTGTTGCAGGGAAAAAAATCTTGTAAAGACTCCAATATTCAGAGATCTCATGAGATTAAATACATTTCCAATTGCCTAGCACAGAAGACTAGCAGGAGGAAAATATATCAATTTAAAAGCAAACTTTAGTCAGTTTCCATATTGAATCATGATAACAATTTATCATAGATTCTGAAAATCAATTCAGTAAGGAAACAGTTCCTAAAGAAATAAAGTAAACCTTACATATGCTTGAAAACACTTGAGTTCCTGATAAAATATGTTCATAATTTAAAATTTTCGTTTTATTTGTTTTCAAACAATCTTTTCCCAAATTGACATTCATACCAAGTTGTGATTCTACAATATACAACCATTCTGCTGCCATTAATATGAGAACAAAAAAATAGAGAGAAAACCATTTAGCCATAGCATGACACTCCTACGAAAAACCAGAAAGCAGGGTGTAGTCTGCAGAAACATGAGTCCACAGTCCTTACAACTGGAAACTGAGTTGACATGCGAGTCTTTAGGCAGAGTTTCTATCTGTAGCCAGCAGGCGACAGCTACTGGTTATAACTTTTTTTTATCTTAATTTGTGAATTATTTACATTAAATGTTATTCTATGTAGGAACTGTATAAATAAGCATATAATATAGAGTTAATACAGCCAATCAATCTATGCTAGAACTTTTTATATAATTAATTGCCCAGATACCTCTGGAAATGGGGGAGTGGGTGACCGTGTACCAGTAATGAGCACTGTTCCTATAGCCAGCTTCAGTATTCAGAGATGTGACCTTAAAGTTTTGAAGGATGATATTCAGAATAAATAATTACAAGTCACTATCGGGGCTAAAGGCAAAAATCAATACAATGGCTCCTAAGATTCAGGAAACCAATATGAATAAATCACCTCTGCATCCCAGTAGGGAGTCATCACTCAAAAACACAACACACTTTAGAAATAAAACTGTGTAGGATGTAATGATGGAGTGTCCCGTGAAGGAGAACACAAGTCAGATGTCTGTAATCGGCAGATTCACAGGGGTAGACCTAAGCGAAATTCGATCCATCCCTTCTGTTTATGGAAATTTATTCCTATCCTTG
>JADRCD010104528.1:460-23024 GCA_019843815.1 Montemys delectorum | reverse complement strand
AAAAAAAAAAAAAACAGCTTCTGCTGGGTGGCAAATTAGCATTTTCCCTTTTGTGCCTTTGTCTGGACTGCTTTTGTTATATATGTTTCTTCCCTGGGCTTTCCTACATTTCCACCTTCTTGGTTTAGGCTCTATATTCTGACACTGCCCCACTCCAGATTAATCTATTAAAACTTTGTAAGGACGGCTATGAGTAGAGAACTTCTTGAATGAACCTGGGATAGGAATAGTGGGGATGAGGGGACTTTCCAGACATTGATTGAATGGGCATGAATATAGGTCAAAGCCCAGTAGTAGTAGTGTGAACACAAGAGGCTTGGGTTCTTGATTCAGATTTACTCTTGGATTTGTTAGAGAAATTACATTGTGCTTGTCCCAGCCATAAAAGAATTGCTTGGATTTCACAGCTCTTTTTTCCAATCACTCTCCATTTGTTGTTGATTATAATGATTTATCACAGGCTGTTAAATTGACTAAGTTACTAATATTAACTAAAGGCATAGGTAGCCATATTTGTTAGGTATTCTGAACTGTCTTCAGATTGATCTTAGACTCCTACTGAAACAGTAAGAGGTAGGTCATTTAGGTGAACTTGCTGATAACACCAAAACAAGTCGATCAGACAAGTCGAGTACACTGATTGAGCCTTTAGATCAGACAAGTCGAGTACACTGATTGAGCCTTGGTGTGATCTTTGTATCTTCTGAGATAGGAATTCTTGAACACAATTTGGGGGACGTTTTCAACGTAACCTGAACCCTGAAAGTAGAGTCCTGTGTATTGTTCCAACTCTTTCTTGTTTTTTTCGAGATAGGGTTTCTCTGTATAGCTTTGGCTGTCCTGGAACTCACTCTGTAGACCAGGCTGGTCTAGAACTCAGAAATCCACCCGCCTCTGCCTCCTAAGTGTTGGGATTAAAGGTGTGCGCCACCACCGCCTGGCTTGTTCCAACTCTTAAAGGAGTTCTAAGCCCCAAAGAGTTAAAAGAAATGAAAAAATATAAGTATTGAAAGTGTTTTACCACAGGTACTGGGAGATGAATTTGGTATCCATATAAACTGTGAAAGTGCTTTTTGACTGAGCTTAATTTAGAAAACTTTTCCATATACAACAATGTGGTGAGTACACAAAAAATGTGCCTCCTGTCCAAACATTGCACGTCAGGAAATTACTGATTATTATTACCTGTAACACTGGCAAAAGTATCAGGACAATTGACATTGATAGTAGCATCCTAGTGCAATAACCAGTTCACTTCAGATTACATATACATAAAGATATTCCTCTCAGGCTAGAGCGATGGTTCAGCAGTTAAGAACACTGACTATTCTTGCAGAAGTCCTGAGTTCAGTTTCCAGCAACCACATGGTGGGTCACAACCATCTGTAATGGGATCTGGTGCTCTCTTCTGGCATGCAGGTATACATGCAGATAGAACACTCATATATAGAAAATAAATATTAAAAAATATATTCCCCCTCATTCTGGGCTGATAATCTAGGTTCCATTCTTTATTCATTAGATTGGTTCACTCATTCCAGTAATACTAGGTATGTGCAGCCTTTATTATACCTAGCCAGAGAGGGATGGCCACAGCTCTTGCCTGTTTGCAAGGAGGCCTCCTTGGAGTAGGTCCGTAACAGGAATATAGAGCACAGAATGCAACATAGAAAGCTTACCTGGCTTGTCACTATAAATTAATGTGATTTTCCATTTGAACATGAAAAGGGGAAGATTATCAACAGATTTTTTTTTTATCTTGAAGAGTTTTAATTTCCCATGTGCTGAGGCTAAGGTTTAAACTGCCACACCCCACCTGACTTTTCTTTCTTTTAAAGGCCCCTCAACCAGATCAGCAATCCAAGCTTGTGTTGTATCTGTCTCCTTTTTTCTTCCAGTAGACATCCCTGATACCCTGCTAACTAACTCTTTACCTTGCTTCAGTCTCCCATGCCTAGCAAACATTGTGCTATCCTAGGAGGGAATTTTATATTACAGCATTGGGCACTTTTGAGATAAGCTCGTAGCTGTAACCACAGCTTCCTGGTCCTAGAGATAATAGAACATATATTCCTTATTGATGTCTCAGAGTCCAGGTCTGGCCCTGAATTGAGCACAGCCTGGCAGTGACCTGTTTTTGACTCATACACACTATTGAGAGTCAGTTTGCACCCCTTAGCTCCTAGGGAACTGAAAATGTAGTGCTACTTGCAGTATATCTGCTCTAATCAGTAATCTATCCTGGGCAACAGTGGCTCTGTTTGCCAAATTCTGGCCTCCCCCTAAGAACCAGCACTGTTCTTATATCTTCCTTTTTTGAGCCTTAGAAAAGACTTTGGGTAGATTTCCATTGTGCCAGCCTATAGTTTTCTAAGAAATTTTACCCTAGTGATAAGACTGTCTCCATATTTTTAGTCACCATCTTTAGTCTTTGGGGACAGAGAATGAGAAGACTTAGAGTAATTTCCATGGAGTTTTGATTTGTTTTGTTTTGTTTTGTTTTGTTTTGTTTTGAGATTGTCTAATGTAGCCTAGGTTTAAACTCCTTATATAGCTAGCCTTCAACTCCTGGGCCTTTTGTCTTCACTTCTAAGTGCTGGGATTTCTGGCGCTTACCACTCTTACCATATTCTTAATTTTTGTTTGTTTACCTTATTCTTAAATTTTGTTTAGTGGGGGGGTGGGTTGTCTGGTGTCTGGAAAGGTGGGGTGTGAGTTGGTATTAAAAAGCCTAGAAGAAGTTCCAGGCTTGATTCTGAAATAACTTAGGACTTACTAGTGTCAGCCTACCAGAGCAGCTTCTGTAGATGCTGCTTTAGACTGAAGAGGAGTCAGTGGAATCCACCCCTGTAGAAGATAGGCATGTGGGCTACCTTTCTCAGTGAGCCGAATCCTTCAAATAATGTGTGGAAGGTGGGAACTGACCTTGGGGCTTTGAGACAGGGTTTCTCTGTGTAGCCCTGACTGTCTTGGAACTTGCTATATAGACCAGGCTGGCCTTGAGCTCAGATCCACTTACCTCTGCCTACTAAGTGATAGTGTTAAAGGCTTGCATGTACTACCACAGCTGGCTAGGGCCAAAAATTTTGTAACAAAGGAATAAAGATGAAGGGTATGACAGTATGGGCACTAGGGGGCTTATGGTTTTGCTTTTCAAACGTGCTGCATCCTGTATGGCAAAAAGGAAAAACTTAAAGCTATTCATCCCTCCCGTTACTTGAATGTTCCCCTTATCTAGAATGTGGCAGTAATCTGAATTGAGTTGGTAGAAATTGTCAGTGTAAAAACTGAGTGTGGTGGTACACACCTCAAGTCCAGCACTTTGAAAGTGAAGGCAGAAATGGGTCAGAAACCAAGATCCTCGTTGGCTACATTAATGTATGTTCTGAACCACCAAACAAATGTCTAGTTCTTGTTTAAAAAGAAAAAAAAACTGACTCAATAATACTTAATTGATCTCTTTTTCTCTTTTTTTAATTGATCTTTTATAACATTAAATAGCACAAATCCTTTTCCAAAGGCTCTGTCTGTGTTGGCTGTAGGTAGCAATGAGCTTTGCCAGTTGTTTTCTAACTCAGCCCAGGGAGGTGGGCTAATCCTTGGTTTTTGTGAACAGGATATAACTCTCTGCAAACAGTAACCCAACCTCTGTGGTAATGCAAAGGTCCTAATGTGGTATTTAGGCTCCCTGATGTAGGTGGGATAAGACTCAGCATATTGACTCCTAGGGTGCATTGACCTGGAAATGACCATAGGTGGTCTGTAGAAGTACACATCATTTCCCTTCCCTGGGGGTAAGGGAGGACTGGGAGCCCAACAGAATTCTGAGAGGGTCAAACAGACATATCAGATGCAAGATATGTTTTATTAGATAAAATGGCAGGATGTTTATAACACACTCTCTTTCTCTCCCCTCCCCGCCGGCTCTCTTCAGATTATTGAAGGTAAGCTGGTTTCATTTCTTTTTTTCCCTGGGTTTAGTGAAATTGTTAGGAATAAATGCCATAGCATTACAAGCATTGTCAGACTGTCCTTCCAAGATCTTTAGGCAGGAAGATGCCTTTGGTGTTAGACTTGTTGGTTTTATTTAAAATCTCTGCCATTGTACCAGGGGCTCAGATTTTCTGAGATTCTTCTGAGAAGGCAAATGATCTGCCTCTGAGTCTGCACAGGACCTTCTGAGGGTGCAGCTACTATGGTGGCAGTTTGTCTCTGGAGGGAAGGTCTTGAGAGGCACTGGGGTAAATGGGTTGGGTGAAGATGGCTGACAATGTGACTTTCCTTAGAAAGGAGAAGGCCAAGAAGAAATGGGAGGAGGTTGCGCCAAGACCACGCTGACAGCTGTGTGGTGAGCAGTGATGATGAGGAGCTGTCCAGGGACAAAGATGTGTATGTCACTACCCATACTCCTCGGAGCACCAAGGATGACGGAGCAACTGGACCCAGGTAAAGAGCTCTGCTGCTGTTGTGTTGGGTGGAGGCCAGAGTATATAAATGCTGCATTTGCCATCAGGTTTGTAAGTTCTTGCTCTAGAACAAGTATCTTCCAAGCAGCTGGGCATATTTGGAATACAGGCTTGGGCTCAGCTGTCTGCTCAGGATAGTCCAATTGACAGACAGACATGCTGACAGTGACCAGGGAGTTCCTGTCGCTAATGGGGTGGGTATAAGCAGGTTGTGTTACAGGTGCCACTAGCAAGAATGCTGGAAGCAAAAGAGGTAGGCAAGCCTACTTGTCCAAATCTTTTCTTCTAGACCTGTTCTCGCTCATTCCCCTTTTCAATGACTGTTAGAGCCCAATCCTTCAAGCAGTTAATTTCTGTTCAAGTTTTTTGGGTACATGTCCTAACTCAGCAAAAATGAGAGATTTGAGAAGATATTGACTGCCTATGTGAAGTTGCTTTACAGGGTTTAATCTAGTATTTGAGTTTACTTAGAAACTGATGCAAAGCACTGTGATTTTAGGCTGTCGGGTACCGTCAGTTGTCCAATCTGCATGGATGGATACTCTGAGGTGAGTAACCTAGTTGCCTTTCCTGTTGGTTTTAACCTACTTTACTGAAAAGAACTTGGAGGAAGTGTGTGTGTCAAAGTGAATTGTGTCAGTTGGTGGTGGGCCCTGGGCATTTTTCCTTTAGCCCTTGTGTAAATGTTTCCCACCCCAGCCCTAACTAGAAGCTGCTGACATAGCCACTTTGTACTGCTGCACCTGGGGAAGTCCTGTCTGTCATCTGTCACATAGACAGCATTCAAACCTCTAAGAGTATTCTGCTTTTTCTGATATAACCCAGCCCCTTCTTTGTTTTACTGGTCTCCTTGGTGATGGATGGGTTAGGGTCCTTGTAGAAAAAGGGATACTTTTTAAGGCTCTTCTTTTAATGTCTTCTAGATTGTGCAGAATGGGCGTCTCATTGTTTCTACAGAATGTGGCCACGTCTTCTGTAGCCAGTGCCTCCGTGATTCCCTTAAGAATGCTAACACTTGCCCAACTTGTAGGAAAAAGATCAACCATAAGCGGTACCACCCCATTTATATATGAAATGTTCACAAGTGCTCAGGATAGACCAATGGACAGACAGCCGGGCTGGCTTTTCTGCATGGTATCTGCCTCCAGTTTCCTGAGATCAAAAAGACTTTCAAAAATCAATGTCTGATGTAAACTGGTCTTTTGTTTTCCAACCCCTTAGATCCTTTTGTTATCTCCAGTTTGATGCTATGGAGCACGGTCCAGGGATCCTCCCAGATCAGTTCAGCATCTCTGCTCCTCCTCTGGGTGGTCTGAGCCAGGCATATTTGAGTTGAGCATTATGGCTCCAGCCTCTTCATGGAGCTTACATGCTGGCCAAGAAGTTCCCTGTGGGTACAGAACCTTCCCAAGGTACCCGTGAGTTAACTATTCTGCCTGCCAAACAGTGACTTGGCCAGACAGCCCAAGTAGCCCAAGGATACCAGTACATAAACTGCTCCTGAAAAGCCTAACTGGTGGACTTTTAGTTTTCCTTCCCATGAGAGCAGAGGTGACCTGTGATTCTGCCTGAAACTTATCATTGGTGTGCGGTGTTTTCTGCAAATCAAGTGGCTCAACAGGGCAATCCTGTTTCCTAAGAATGAGAAAGTGCAATAAAGCCCCATCTTCACCTGCTCTTCAGCAATCTGGAAGATGTAGCACTGTTAGTACCCTCAGCCCAGTGTTGCCTATGGGAGCAGTGTTCATCTCACCCCATCTCTGTTCACCAACTGTTCTCAGGAACCCTACTCATGCTCCAAAGTTCTTTGCCTAGCACAGAACATTCAAGGCTAATAGGACAGGCAAGTTTTTGAGAGTCCTCTCTTTCTGCTAAGATGGGTCCTGTGTTATCTACAGTGCCCTCCAACCCTCAGTTTTTCAGTTCCCACTGCCTAATGTCTGCCCAAGCATAGATATCAGGAGGTGGTAGCAGTAACAATGGCCTTATCAGCTAGCTGTTCACTTACATGCTTTTGCCCAAGTCACTGTTGCCCATGTGTCAGAGGTGTTGCCCTACTCAACCTACCACTGCCCTGGCTTTCCCACACCCCTTGAATAGATAGATATTTCCAAAGCTGCTCTTCTAGCCAGTTGAGCTTTGATCCTCTGGACTTTGGACTGCTCAGTAGGTTTTGGTCAGCAAAGCATGGTGCCTCTTCCTCCGAGTGGGGCCACATAACAATGTCTGCTCCATTCTATATATGTGGGAGCCTCTGGTGCTCACAGAGACAGTGAGGTGGAAAATTGCCCCTGGGGTTACCAGGCACAGGGTGGCTTATAGAGAATAGGCCTTGAATGCCAGCCTGCCGCCACCTCCACACTACTTCCTCAGAGGGCTTCAAGCCAAACCAATAGCCTTTTTGTGTGAAACAACTTTGAGGTGGGAAAGGGACCACTGGAGCTTTGCTAGCAATAACTGACGTACAGTTTACTGTTCTGAAGGAGCAGGGACTCAGCACAGAATTCACTTTAAATGGAGCTGAAGGAGTGTCCCTCCTCTATGTGAAAAGAAAATAGTTTTATTCTTCATTCTGACTTTTTAACTGTTTGACTTCAGTTAGTTTGAATGAGAGTAGTTAAGGTTTTTTTTTTACATGGACTCAGAGGGTAAAAGCATTAACTCTCATCATTGTGATGTGTGGTATGTGCCTGCCTCCGCCCCCTTGGATGTCATAGCCATTGAGTTCCCTGAGGGCCTCATGACTTGGTCTTGTTAGTGGTAATGATAGCCAGACTTCAAGAAGACAAGGCAACCATGCAGCCAGTTCACTGGTAAATATGGCAACACCAACTTAAAAATTCGTTTTCTTAACGACGGTTTATGAAGTTGATCATAAAAGTTCTATTACTTCATCCTAAATTAAATTGAGAAAAAGATGTGTTTAGTTCTTCTAATCAGAAACTGCATTAATAGGAAAAGGTTGATATAGAAAAGATTTTCTTTCCTTTTTCTTAATGTATATAGTTTAACTCTTTTCTTTGTTACATTTAAACTATGCTCATGGGTATCAGTCTGTTTTGGACTAGTATTAAAGATGGAAATAAAACAGTTTGAACTAAGTATCTTTGATTTATTCAGTTATTCTTTGGAACCCTTTACTAAGGTGTATGCTATTCATTCAGTGTGATTTATACTGAGTGTGGGCAGAATTTCAGCTCATCCAAAAGGTAACTTAGAATCACATCTCAGGCCTGTCAATGTCCAACATAACAAAACTAGAATAGTTTACTCTGAGAAGTGTTGTCGGCTAGAAATGAAAGTTCCAGAGACATTATGAACAAGCATGGCCAAGATTGCAGTTGGGAGTATTTTGCCTGAATGTGTGTATGTGTACTGTGTGCATGTCTGGTGTTCATGGATGTCAGAAGAGGTTGTCAGGTCCCTTAAGTTTTATAGATGGTTGTGAGCCACCATATAAGTTCTGAGAATTGAACCTAGGTCCTTTGTAAGAGCAACAAGTGTTCTTAATCACCTGTTCTCAATCACTTTTAGCTATTTTATGGGTTCTTTTGTCCACCCTTATTCTCCAAACCTCTCAACTTCCTCACACATAAGAGGTATAAAAGGATAGAGGAAAGGAAAGATCCCCAAATAAAATTGGGTCAGAAAGGGAGCTACATTATACTTAGGCTACTTCCTCCTGATTAGGAGCATGATTGGGGCAAGTTAGATATCTAATTTATTATTGTTTCTTTGCAAGATGCTACTTAATGCAACCAACAACCCACCCCACCTCTCAGGGCTCTATCAATTGTATACCCTCAGAATTTTGAACATCACACAATGGTACAAGCTTTTTTGCAGATGGCAAAATCACACCCTTGCTAGAGCATGAGGCTAATACAACCAACTGCTGTGTACAATCTGAAGCAGCCCTGTATCCCACACCTGGGATTAAAATGAAAATATACACTAATTCTGTTTTTTAAAGAAACCACAACTTCAGAATTGTCACTACAAGTACTAGAGTTTAGTTTCCAGCACCCACAAAGGGTGGCACAATCATCTTTTCCTCCACCTGGGAAGGTGACCTGATATCTTCCTGGACTCTAGGTTCCTACACATGTGCAGATATATACAAAATATTTTTTACCTATTTTATATATGCCTGTTTGTGTATGTGTAGCATGAACATTCTGGGTATACACAGAGTTAGAAGATGACATAAGATCCTCTGGAATTGTAGTTAATATAGGAAATTGTAAACCATCCATTACAGGCACTGGAACTCCAATTTGGGTCCTTTGACACATTTCTCCAGCACATCCCCCTTTTATTTAAAGAAAGATATTTGGTTGATGGGCAAGATTCCTCAGTGAGTAGAGGTATTTGCTTCTAAGACTGGCAATCTAACCTGAGTTCTCAGGTGGAAAAGAGGATCACTTTCCACACTTTCCAACACGTTGCCCTCTGGTCTTCATAAGCATGTTCACACAGTGTTCTAACAATTACAAGAATGTTAGGGATTCTTGTCAAAGCAAATGGGATCCTAGTAAGGCAGGGCTTTTCAAAGTCAGTTTCACATATAACAGATTTAATGTCACTAATCCAGCAAGAGATTCCCCCAACATTGAAATGCACCAGCAACACTACAAGTAGAAAGTCCACACCACCTCAGTTTGGTTCAACCTAGGGAAGTGGAGACAGGAGGATTTGTGGGGCTAGGCAAGCAGCTGTTCTCAGCCTAGGGGTTGCCTAAGACCATTGGAGAACATTTACAATTCTACAACTTCACAGTAGCAAAATTAAAGTTATGTTTGGAGCTCACCATATGAGTAACTGTACTAAAAGGTCACAGCATTAGGGAAAGCTGAGAACCACTGGGCTAGTAGTTCACTGGCCAGGTTAGCCTAACTGGTGAGCTGCAGGCCAGTGAGATACCTTGTCAGTGTAATGTTCCTAAGAATTAAGCTTAAGGTGGTCCTTTTGCTTCTATATATCCAACATACTATATACTGGCTGTTTGTGTTTATTGAGAAAGGGTTTCTCTGTGTAGCACTGGCTGTCCTGGAACTCTCTTGAGCTTACAGAGATCTGTCTTCCTCTACCTCCTGAGTGTGGGATTAAAGACATTTGCAACCACTTTTTTATTTTAAGTGTAGTATTAGTCCTGAAGTAGGGTAGAGTTCAAAGCTACAAAGTCACCCACCTACCCCCAAAACAAAATTGTATTCTGCCAAAAGCGGGGGGGGGGGGGGGGGGGGGGGGGGAGTGTGTCATAGGGAGCCCTTAGAAGGAAGAAGTATGTAGTCTTTCTCTAACACTACCCACCTTAGCTGCCTTAAGACAAGGTCTCTCAGAAGCTCCAGATTTGGCTAGGCTGGCTGAACAGCAAGCTGGATCTGCCTGTGGCTTCCCCAAGCCCCATTCCAATGCTGGGGTTACAAGTATGTACAGTAATGCCCATTGGTAATGGATCTCAAGTCGAATGCTTGTGAAGTAAGTACTCTGACTTAGCTATTTTCTCCTAGGCTCAGATTTAGGGGTGAGAGAAAATGCCTTGGGAGCAAATGGTAAAGTTTGACTTGACATTATTTAAAACTCTTATCAGCTGGGCATGGTGGCAGACAGAGGCAGGCAGATCCCTGTGAGTCCAAGACCGGCCTGGTCCACTAAGGGAGTTCCAGAACAGCCAGAGCTATTACCCAGAGAAATCCTGTCTCACAAAACAAAACAAATGGCTCAGTGGTTAAGAGCACCGACTGCTCTTCCAGAGGTCGTGAGTTCAATTCCCAACAAACACATGGTATCTCACAACTATCTGTAATGGGATCTGATGCCCACTTCTGGTGTGTCTGAAGATGGCGACAGTGTACTCATATACATAAAATAAAAAATGCCGGGCGGTGGTGGCACACGCCTTTAATCCCAGCACTTGGGAGGCAGAGGCAGGTGGATTTCTGAGTTCAAGGCCAGCCTGGTCTACAGAGTGAGTTCCAGGACAGCCAGGGCTACACAGAGAAACCGAAAAACAAAAACAAAAAAACCCCAAAGATTAAAACTGATACAAAAAAATACTGCTAGTAGACTGAAAAGAAGTCTGTGAGATGGCACAGAAGTTAAGAGCACTGCCTGCTCTACTAGAGCAGCTGGGTTCAACTTCTAGCACTCACATCAGGCAGATCACATCTGTCTGTAACTCTGCTTCAGGACATTTGACATGTCTGATCTCCACAGGCCCCAATGTTTGTGTATATACTCCCATGAAGACACAAATAATTTAAAATTAGTGGAAAGACAAACAAGAAAATGTTTACTTGGAGTGTTGGTGCACACCTACAATCCTAGCACTTTAATTGGAAGGCAGGACCACCACACATTGAAGGTCAGTAGTGAGTTCCAGGCTATTTTGTACTACCTTGTCCCAAAATAGGCAAAAAGGCAAGTTATCTATTTAATAAGGACCAATATCTAAAACATGTAACAACTGAAATAGTTTAAAGAGATGGACATAGGAGTTAGATAGCTTGGTGTATAAGAGTGCTTGTGCAAGCATGAGGACCTGCATTCAGATTATTTATTTATTTATTTATTTATTGTTTTTTCGAGGCAAGGTTTCTCTGTATAGCCCTGGTTGTCCCGGAACTCACTCTGTAGACCAGGCTGGCTTGGAACTCAGAAATCACCTGCTTCTGCCTCACAAGTGCTGGGATTAAAGGCATGTGCCACCACTGCTCTTTGTGTGTGATGTCTTTAGCCATAGGGTGTTACCATCTAGTTCTGCCATAGAAACAACAGCAGTAGCCTTTGATTTCTGGGGCCTCAGGGGCTTACCTGGCTAACAACTCCCAAGGAGATAAACCCACCCCTGGTACTACTGTTTTCAGTCAGAACCTTATGGCCACTGGGAGTGTTCTTTTTAACTCACATACATTTGAATTTTTTTTTCTTTTTAATTAGCCTCAGTAGGGTTCTAAGGTAAGCAGAAGTGTCATTGCACCTGGTTGTCTCTCCAGTGGCTTTTGAAAACTAAAATACGCAGAGGTTAGCATGTCATCTATATAATAAATGGCGGATTTATTAGAGGAGAGGCAGGGCAAGGCAGCATGCTGAACGACAATCCCATAACAAAATTCAGCCAAAACAAAGATAATCTTGGTGAAGTACTCAGAATGTCTGCTTTTAATCTGTTCTCAGAGTCATGTGATCCCAGTGAGTCACAACTAAAAAGATACTAAAGTTGGACATAATGGTCAAGGTCTACTAGAATGTGGAAAGGTTCCATCTATTTGTATTATTTTCTCCATGGATCAAATTTGGTTACAAATCATGGATGGGAGGTCCTTACTCCCTGTGACTCTCAGAAATGTTCCCTGAACCATTACATGTCCCTATCCTGTAGCTCTTTCACAGATCCTCCCTACATTTTTTAAATTATTACTTCTGGTGAACTCAGTGGACCTGACTTAATCTGCTCAGCTCTACTCAGGGCCAAAGGTGAGTGTGACCCTGCCATCCCCTGTTGTAGCTGATGGATCCCTGGGTCAGAATTGCCCAGGGTTGGCACTGTGGATGTAGTTGTAGCTGTTGTTCTCCATCTACCATGCCTGACATGGTAGGATTAAAGGCATATGCCACCACTGCTTAGCTTGATCTTCTTTATCTGTTTTCGTCATTGATGGAACTGTTCCTCAGGCTTCTTTCAGAAGCTCCTTAACACAGAATTTGGCTTTTTATCAGGTCAACATAACTTCACCACATTTGAGCCTATTCCTCTGCTTTACCATTTTTTTAAAAATTCTTTTCTGGGTTCTTTTACTATACAGACACATTTTACGTGTTGGCCTAAGTCACTGAGATCTCCTCCTTTATAAAGTCCTGCCCCCTGAAAGGGCTCACTCAGTACAGCCACTGACGTTCCATACCAGCCTTGAGTCCCCTATTGGATCAACCTGTTCTTCCCCTGCCCCCTACCCTCGAGACAGGGTTTCTCTGTGTAGCCCTGGCTGTCCTGGAACTCACTCTGTAGACCAGGTTGGCCTCTAACTCAGAAATCCACCTGCCTCTGCCTCCCAAGTGCTGGGATTAAAGGCGTGCACCACCACCGCCTGGCAATCAACTTGTTCTTTAACTCCTCTATGAACATAGCTCTGTCTGGCCCAGTCAACTGGGGTTCAAACAAAGCTTTTCTTATTTTTAGTTCCTTGATTAGTGTCTGTTTCTCCTCTGTGATTTCTAGCCCCTGTTATTTGTGGGGACCTCAGGTGGAGACAACCAAGTGTTCCTAATGGCTTTAATAAGCCAGTCCACTAGGGACTGACTTTCTGCATTGTCTCAGATCATAAATGGAGCCTTTGCCTTAAAGGAGGATATGTAGTTACATTACTTAGTTCTTTTGGACTCCACTACAATCAGACAGATCCCTTCTGCTCCCATGCCCTACAGCCTCACAAGAGGCAATAGGCTTTTTCATTGTTTAAAAATATTTTCTAGCCGGGCATGGTGGCACATGCCTTTAATCCCAGCACTTGGGAGGCAGAGGCAGGTGGATTTCTGAGTTCGAGGCCAGCCTGGTCTACAGAGTGAGTTCCAGGACAGCCAGGGCTACACAGAGAAACCCTGTCTTGAAAAACCAAGAAAAAAAAAAAAAGAAAAATCTAATTTCAGCAGTTCATGATCATCTTGTACCAGACCATTGTAAAAGCCCCTTCTATACAGTGGAATGTAGCTTTTCTCTCTTTATTATTTTGACTAAAGGTTGGAGTTGAAGGCTCTCTCTGACTGCTTTTACCACTTCTCATCATCCTCTTGTTTATCTAATTTACTAGCCAGGTCAGAGGCTAACAGGGGATGCTAGCTGTATCTCTCATTACAACTGCTCCTTTTCACAAACAAGTTCTGACTGGATGCCATCTTGGCCTCAGATGCATTTCTAGCTACACTTGACAGAGGCCAGACAACCTCTGGTGCTGCACACTGACAATCGTAACCTGTGTACTAATGTCAAAGACTGCAAGATTTCCTCTAAACTCTTGGCTGATTTCAGAGTGTCTCCATATACACGTGATGGACCCCACTCATAAAGCATCCTTGAATTCCTTCCATATGCCCTCCTAGTCCTGACAGCTCAGCTTTAGTTGACATTTCACTAACCATAGCAAGACCTGTGCAACCACTGTCATAGCACAAAGGTGCATTAACACAAATCACACAGAAAAGCACAGCTGTGTCAGATTCTCTCTGGATGCTTCCACCTTGGCCTGCTTTACCTTAGTTGCATGTCTTGCTGCTCATAGCCAGGTTAATATACTCACTCTTGCCCAACTTGTCCTTGGTTCTGTTGTATCCCTGTTTGGGTGCTAGTTGTGATGTGTGACAAAACCTTCTTTCTGGGGAGATGCAACATATGTCTACTCCCCACAGATAGGGATCCCGTAACAGACAAAACTATGGAGACCACCTAAGTCCAACCAAGTTGGTGAAGCAGCAAGTCTTATTGGGGATACTTACAGGAATATGGGTGATGAGTTACTTACGGGAGCAGAAATGATTGAAAGAATTGCATCACCAAGCCCATGCCACAAGTAACACCTCAAAAACACTGGAAACCTGAAGTGTACTGCACAGTCTACATGCTGCTCAACAGGTTGAACGGTGTCCTTTCTAAGTGACCCACTTGGTCTAAACCTCTTCCAAACAGCTCTGCTGGGTTTTGTTTCTTTCTCTTCTCTTGTCTTCTCTTGTCTTCTCTTGTCTTCTCTTGTCTATCTCTCTCTCTTTTTTTTTTTTTTTTTTTTTTTTTTTTTTTTTTTTTTTTTTGTTTTTTTTTTTTTGTGGCTTTCCAAGACAGGGTTTCTCTGTGTAGCCCTGGCTGTCCAGGAACTCACTCTGTAGACCAGGCTGGCCTTGAATTTAGAAATCCACCTGCCTCTGCCTCCCAAGTGCTGGGATTAAAGGTGAGGGCCACCAATGCCCGGCCGGTTTTGTTTCTTTTAGGCAGCTAGTTTGGCCGTAGTCTTTTTTTGTAACTTAGCTTGTCAGAATCTTATTTCATAGCTTAGCCTATATGAGATCAGTCTTCTTTGCAGCTAGGTTCTCTGGGAGAGTGGAGCCTGGTGAATCTAGTCAGTTTTAGGGACTTCCTGAAACTATTTGGACTTGTTTACCTTGTTTTAAGTAATTTCCCTACGGGATGAATTTTTTTAAAAAGACTTATTTATTATTATACATAAGTACACTGTAGCTGTCTTCAGATGCACCAGAAGAGGGTGTCAGATCTCATTTCGGGTGGTTGTGAGCCACCATGTGATTGCTGGGATTTGAACTCAGGACCTTCGGAAGAGCAGTCAGTGCTCTTACCCACTGAGCCATCTTGTCAGCCCCATGAATTTTTTTTTTTAAAGATTTGTTTATTTTATATATGTGAGTATACTGTTGCAGTCTTCAGACACATCAGAAGAGGGCATCAGTTTTCATTACAGATGGTTGTGAGCCATCATGTGGTTGCTGGGAATTGAACTCAGGACCTCTGGAAGAACAGTCAATGCTATTAACAGCTGAGCCATCTCTCCAGTCCCAAAATGTTTCAGTCTCAGAGGAAGTTGTTATACAATAGTTGGTGCTGCCCATAAGGTTGGTCGTCCCCATTGAATCTCAACTAGACAATCCCTTAGGCATGCCTTAAGCTTGTTTCCTTGGTGATTCTAGATCCTGTTAAGTTGACATTAATAACCCTACCAATGGATATATAAGTCACCAGTCACTAGTGAGATGTTAACCAAACCTACCATAATGTAGTATTTCACATCTCTATCAGCTACAAAGTAAGTGTTAGCAAGAATGTATAGAAATTAGCCAGGTAGTGGTGGCGCTTACCTTTAATCCCAGCATTTGAGAGAGAGGCAGGTGGATCTCTGAATTCAAGGCCATCCTGGTCTACAAAGCTAGTTTTAGGGCAGCCAGGGTTGCATAGACTAACCCTATCTCAAAAAAACAAACCAAAAAAAAAAAAAAAAAAAAAGACCAACAACAGCAACAAAAAACAGAATTTGGAAGTCTCTATTTCTAGTGCAAACATTAAGCAATGAATCTGCTCTTGCGAACAGTCAGGTGCTTTTCCATGAAGCTAAATATTAGGCTGCTGAATTGGAAATCTAAGGGTTCTTTGGAAAGTCAGTTGGATGGTGTTTTGCTGAGGCAAACATGTGAAGGAAATTTCTTTAAAGTGGACACAGGTGAAAGGCTAAAAGGAACATTTCGATGAAGCAGACACAGGAGAAAGGATGTTCTGCTAAAGCAAGCATGCGAAAGGACATGTGATAAAAGATTCTTATGACATACATGTATTGGTCCACCTTACATTGCATAGTTGAGCTGCATTTGTTGGGACTCCTTAGAGAAAAACGTACCAAAAACCTTCTGTTGGCGTGCTGCCGTTTGTTGCAGCTTCCAAGGACTTGGGCTGATTGGATACACGTGATGTTTGGAAGGTATGAATAGGACTCTGTGGCACTTGGCTTGCTGGTACAGCTAGCTGTGCATCAGCTTGTGGGTCTTTGCTGAGTCTCGCTTTCCTGAGAGCGGCACAACTGAGAACTCCTGGTGTTCCTGCTGGTCCCTCCTGCTGACTGGAGCTGAAGCTGAGGCCTGGCTGTCTCTGCTAGGTCGTGTCACCGTTGTTGCTAACCTGCCTCTACCGAACTGGACTGCTTGTGTATCCATGAGGTGTTTGTGAGTGGATGGAGCTACTGCTACCTGCTAACCTGTGAACTGAACTAAACTGCCAATTTCCAGATAATACAGACACAGTTGCTCCAAAGACCCTTTCTAAACAGGCCCGCTTGCCCCCATCCTTTCTTTTCCACTACCTCTGGTGGGTGGTGGGCTAAAAGGGAGGTTAAAGTGTTTAAGAACAATCATTACAAGTGCGGTTAAAAAAAATTAAAGGTGCAGGCTACAGCTATAGGTTAGTAGTACACATCTATGTATATACACCAAAAGACTGCATGTACTTATAAGCAAATGTTCTTAGCATTCACAGTGTTTTGATGGTGGTAACTCCAATATCCATCAGGAGATGAGTGGATAAATAAAAGATGAAATCTTGCCCAGCATGGTAGCGCAGGCCTGTAATTCCACCATTTCTGAGATGGAAGCAAGAGGATGCATGTGACCATCTCTCAAAACTTAAATTAAAAATAAAAAAATGATACATAGAATAGGCTAATTTGTAGAGGAAATTAGAATAACAGTTATAGGGAGCTTCAATAGAGAAGGAAACACTGTAGGGTTGAAGAGATGGCTCAGCTTATTGGCTGCTCTTCCAGAGTCCTGAGTTCAGTTCCCAGCAGCTACCTGGTGGCTCACAACCCTCTATAATGTTATCTGATCCCCCTTTCTGGCATGCAGATGTACATGCAGGTAGAATATTCCTAAACAAAATGAATAAATAAATTGTAAATAACAAAAACCAAAAGCACCTCTGTAATGATATGGAGTTTCTGTGTTGAATAAAGAAATCATTGAGAAGTGGATAGTGATAGTTCTACAACATCTTCAATATAGTTCATGTCACTGAATTACACATTTGAAGATGAAAGGAGTAAGTGAGCTAGAGAGATGGCTCAGCAGTTAAGAACTCTATCGGCTCTTCCAGAGGACCAGGTATTGCTAGACTTTCTTAGACCCGCCAGTGCTTGAGTAATGATGCAGAGACTTATTAATCTTTATTATAGCTTAGACTACCTCCTAATTAACCCTGTTGTTCTAGTCCATATTCTGCCACGTGGCCTGTTACCTCTCTCTCACTGCCAGTACATCCGGCTTCCTCTGTTACACTGGCCAATCTTACCTCCTCTTAATTCTTCTCCCAGAGTCCCTATCTCTGCCCGAATGTTCTGCCTTCCCTTCCTAACGTCAGCTATTCACCTCAGATCTTTATTTAGCCAGTCCGCAAGTGAGGAAGGTATATGTTTACAAAATATTGAGGTAGGGTTGGTGAGATGGTCATGAGTTCAAATCTCAGCAACCACATGGTGGCTCATAACCACCCATAATGAAATCTGAAGCCTTCTTATGGTGGTCTGAAGACAGCTACAGTGTACTCATTTATAATAATCTTTAACAAAAAAAAATATCGAGATAGGTGATGAACTATAAGAATAACAATAGCAAAATCCGCCAGTACTCATCTCTCTGCTGGTACAGAATTAACAATTGAATACAAAAACAGCCTTCACACAGTGCACCCCACCACCACTTGTAGGTCACAACTGGAACTCCAGCTTGAGAGGATCTGATGCCCTTTTCTGGTCTCTGTGATGGTGCACAGAAATACATGGAGGCAAAACTTCCATACACATAAAAATAAGAAACATAGTAAGTTGTGATAGAGTATATTTTGACACAATCTAAAAACATGTCAGACTGGACTGTTGACATGGCTTAGTGGGTAAATGCACTTGCTGCCAACCCTAAGGACTATGTTTGAATCCCTTGCATTCATGTGGTATAAGGAGAGAACCAACCCCCACAAATTGTCTACTGAGCAAGTATATAGGTCATGTGGGTATGTGCATGCATGTGTGCAAACATAACAAATGAAATAAACTTTAAAAGTCAACAAGGCAGGAGAGATGACTCAGTGATTGTCAGAACTTACTGCTTGTTTTAGTTTTAACAAGAATGGCCCTTATAGGTTCATAATTTTGAATCCTTGGTCCCTAGTTAGTGGGACTGTTTGGGAAGGATTTTTTTTAAGGAAGCCAAATAGCTAAGCATGATGGTCCTGTAACCCCCAGCATAAAATGACTGCAATTTCTAGGCCACTCTGGGCTTTAACTCAAAACCCAATACTATTTAAGGATCTGTAGCACGGTGATGGTGACATATACCCTTAATCTCAGCACTGAGAGAGAATCATGTAGATCTCTGTGACTTTGAGGCTAACATGGTCTATAAAGCGAGTTCCAGGAGAGCCAGAGCTACACAGAGAAACCCTGTCAGGCTTTCTTTCTTCTTGAGTCTTTGCCTGTATGCACATATATGTACCACATGCATGCCTAGTGTCCCAGAAACCAGAAGAGGGCGTTGGATCCCTTTGAACTAGTGTTAACAGTTGTAAGCCACCGTGTGGTGCTGGGAACCAAACCTGCGTCCTCTGTAAGAGCAAATTCTTTTAACTACTGAGCCATCTCTCCAGCCTCTCAATACTGTTTGTTTTTCATGTTGCGTACATTGTTGATACTGATATTTGGTTTGCTATAGCTGACATGCTGGTTACAAAATCATATGGAATACACAGGATCTAGAATAGTCAAGACATTTTTTTCTTTAGAGAAACCAGACACAACCAGGGACAGTGACATATGTCTATAACTTCAGCACCCCAGAGGCTAAGACAGTTGGAACATGAGCTTAAGGCCAAATTAGGTGACATAGTAAGAGTCTGTCTCAAAGTGAGTATGATATTTATAAGCCTTGAGTCGCTCCTGGGTACTTTAAAGATGGTGAGTCTGAACAGATATATGCCAAAAACATAAAACATATAGGAGCTCCAAAAACTTAATGTGAAAAAAGACAAACATACCTCAACTTTTATATCTAATTCTGGAATTACAGAAGCTGAGGCAGGAGGATCAGGACTTTGAAGGTAGTTAAATTGTCTCAACACAATTCTCATGCTAATAACTTGTTGAAACATTTTTTTAAAAAATTTATTTATTTTATGTGAGTACACTGTAGCTGTACAGATGGTTGTGAGTCTTCATGTGGTTGTTGGGTATTGAATTTTTAGGACCTTTGCTCACTCCAGTCAACTCTGCTCACTCCAGTCCAAAGATTTTTTTTTTTTTTTATTATTGTACATAAGTACACTGTAGCTGTCTTCTGAGACACCAGAAGAGGGCGTCTGATCTCACTTTGGATAGTTGCGAGCCACCATGTGGCTGCTGGGATTTGAACTCAGGACCTTTGGCTCTTATCCACTGAGCCATCTCGCCAGCCCTTGTTGAAACATTTTAAAGAACACCATCTAGATTTTTTTTAATAACTCTGGTTTGCTGGATAGTTAGCGTCACTTGAAAGCTGTCAGAGATCTTTGATGTTTTTGTTGTAAGGTTTGCTTCTGCTTTCACTTGTCTTGGTTAGGACTCACTGGACTTCTTGAAATTATGGGCAGGTGGAGACAACGTTAGGTAGATTGGGCTTCTATGGCACTGCACCCTTTTTTTCCCCCAACTGTCATATAACTTTCTTTTCTGTGTTATAACTGGGCATTTTCAGGTTGTAGTATAGCTCAGTGGCAATGCTTGTCTACTAGCATATTTGATTATCAGCACAGAAATGTTTTTCTGTGCTATAATTATGGTGTTTAAGTTGATTTATCTCCCCTTTTTTGTTTTTTTGAGACAGGGTTTCTCTGTATAGCCCTGGCTGTCCTGGAACTCACTCTGTAGACGAGGCTGGCCTTGAACTCAGAAATCTGCCTGCCTCTGCCTCTCAAGTGCTAGGATTAAAAGCATGCCTCACCACTCCCTGGCTATGTCCCATTTTTCAAATCTTATCCTTTTTTTTTTCACCGTGGAGATAGAGTTTCTTTCTTTCTTTTTCTTTTCCTTTTCTTTTTTAAAAAGATTTATTTATTTTATGTATTTGAGTACACTGTCACTGTCTTCATACACACCAGAAGAGGGCATCAGATTCCATTACAGATGGTTATGAGCCACCATGTGGTTGCTGGGAATTGAACTCCGGACCTCTAGAAGAACAGTCAGTGCTCTTAACCACTGAGTCATCCCTACAGCCCCTGGAGACAGGATTTTTGTCTTTGGTTGTTCTGGAACTTACTCTGTAGACCTGGGTGGTCTTAAACTCACAGAGATCTGCCTACCTGTGCCTCCCAAGTGCTGGGATAAAAAGCATGTGCCATTACCACCTGGGTCTGCCTATTTTAAGTGTTTTATATATATATGTGTGTGTATAAAATATATAATATACATTATACATTACACATATATATTTTAAGTGTAATATATAAATGTACATTATATATTACATGGTCAAACATTAATTATGTATATGATATTCTGACTTTCGTTGGCTTCAGGTATACATATGGTACATAGACATATAGACAAGCAAACACTTATTCACATAAAATTTAAAAAAAATACATAAAAGGAAGTATGCATCTCCATGGCATTCCCTGCTTAAAAGCTTTCCATGGCTCTCCCAGGTGGCTAGAATAAAACAAAGCTGGTGGTTGCGTACACTTTTAGTCCCAGAACTTGGAAGGCTGAGAGGCAGGAGGATCTCTGAGAGTAGTATAGTTTACATATAAAGTTCAAAGCCAGCCAGAAGTATACAGTGAGATGATGTCTGAAAAACTGAAACAAAAACAAAAACAAACAAAAAAACAAAATAAAAAACTCAACCAACCAAGCAAACAAAAACCAAACCAAACCAAAAAACCCTCTTGAGTCTCCTTACAGAGGCTTAGAGATTCTGTGAATTCATTTGATCTAGAAACAAAGTGACTTTGCACATATACTACGCTGGTACTCAAAGTTATCCCTGAGCTAGAATCTGGGTCTTGCCTCTGAAAACCATAGTGACTTTGGGCAACTTCCTTAGCACCTATAAACCTGTTTCTTATCCATAGAAGATGGCTAATAGTACCTCTCAGGAGAGTGTATGTGTGAACTGAGATATGACACAGTAACTGCACTGCTGGACAAATGGTCATTATTATGTCATTCATTTACTTAGCAAATACTGGAATGCTGCATGAGGGGTTGGGATTATGGTGTAGGAGGCAAGCACTTCTATATCCTTGTGTCCTCTAGGATACTGATGACACTTAAAATTTTCAGTGTGCCAAGAACAGAAGAAAACAAAGGGGTTATGGGAGAAGGGAGGCATTCAATAGGACTCCTTAGATGAAACTGGGAGGGAAGGGGCAGTCCTAACACTGCCCACCTATGGAGTACTGAGGGAGGTCCAGCCTGGCATTCTACTCATTTTAATATATCAGGCCTATCCTAGACCTGTTTGGGTGAGGGACCTTCATTCTATTGGGAAGTTAGTCATTGAAACGGGGTTGATCACATTGGGCTACTCAGGTTTGGGGTGAAAAATGGGTCAGAATTGATGGATTGGGCCAGGATGAATAGGAGGTAATAGGAAATGGTTCAGGAGCGCATGTCTATACGTCGCAATGTTAAGCTCCACAGACAGCATTTTCTTCCACTATTGGTACTATAGGTACGGAGCGCGGAAACCCTTTGGTTTGGGTCCTTATACCTAGGGCTTGTAGGCCATAAGCAGGGCGCCAAGGAGCAAGATTTCTAGTGGCCCAGAGTTCTGTCCTGGTATGTGGTGAATGGAAAGTGATGAAAAGCACGGGTGATGGCTTGAGCAAGCGCTCTTTTAAGTATTGAGACTTTAAAGAGAAGCGATGAGGGAGTGAGGCAGGCTCCTGCTTACTGCAGGCCTTGTCATCGCAGATGCAGCGAATTACCAGTCGGTGGATGCTGGCCCTCTTCCCACTGGCCCCGGCATAGGCCAAGGTCACACAGCGACAGGTGAAAGGGGCACGCTCGAACCTGGACTGGGCCAAAGTCAGCGGGGCCCACTACGAGCCGGCAGGAGCTTGGATCTTAGGCAGGAAGCCGTACCGAAAGAGCCAGGAGACCGTCAGAGTTGGAACCGCGAGACCCTCTTGGACCCCGCCCGCCTCCAGCTCCGCCCGTGCGCGGACTACAGAGTCCACAGGGCCACGCGGCGCTGACGTCACCCTAGGCCCACCCTCTCCCCGCACGACAAACTGCGCGTGGCCCTACGGGAGTCGTGGTCCCGCCCCACACGCTCGGGCGGAGCCGCGGGCGGCTGGAACTACAACTCCCGGCACGCCCCGCGCGTGGCGTCGGGGGCGGGGTCCCAGGCCAGGGGCGCGCCGCCCGGGAGGGCGGAGTGCGGGGGGCGGCCGCCCGCGCCCCTCCCCCTGCCGCCGCTTCCCCCTCCCCCGACGTAAACTGGGATCCCTTTCCCCTTGTGTCCGCCATATTGGACTCTTAACTCTGGTCAGCGGCGGCACCGGGCCCGGTGGACTCGCGTCG
>JADRCD010104523.1:0-10517 GCA_019843815.1 Montemys delectorum | reverse complement strand
ACACATATACATACATATACACACATGCAGGAACCCATACATTCACACATATACATACACACATACATACATACACATGCACATATACATACATATACACATGCATACACACATACACACACGCATATACATGCATACACATATACACACCAGCAAGGAAAGAGGAGGAAGACTAACTGGGAAGAAGAGAAAATGGAGTGTAAGCATAGAGGGAGGGGTTAAGAGAAGAAAGCAAGATGATGAGTATGGTCAAAAGTTAAAATATGAAAAAGAAAGAGAAACAGAGCCACATCTAACTCTCAGATCTCCCTGTTCATATCAATTGGATTATAGTTATTGGGGCGAAAAATAAAAAGTTGTCTATGTAGTCATTGTCTTCCTCAAATGTTGGACACAGCACTTTGGAAGCTGTCTGTGTTCTAAAGACAGGGAGGATTATTCTTACTAGGTTCTGTTTGGGGCAGGGTGGAGGGGTTTTTGAAAGCCAAGGGTGACTGCCCAGCTCCCCGCCTGCCCCAGGAGGCTGGACTCCTAGCCTGAGCTCTGAGCAGCTGCAGCCAGAGGGCACCACAGGAAATCATGATTATCAACGCTCTGGGCTCCGTTCCTGTTCTCAGAGAGCAGGGACATGCCAGGAGAGATGGGGTGGGGGCGGAGAAAGAGGAAGAAAAAAAACAGGAAGTGAAGTGGGGGGAGGAAATGATAGAGAAAACAGCCACTTTAAAACGCCCTCTGTGAGAGAGTGTTTTCTGAGCAGATGTGTGGAGCTGGGACCTGTGTTTTTGGAAAATAGGGTGTGGTGTAAATGAGGAAGAGGGTCCTGTGGGTGGGTACCCATAAATTTTATTTCCAGCACCAGAGCCTGGCCTTTCCAACACAAAGCCAGGTATAAAGGCTAAAGAAAGCGAATTTCCAAAGGGTTATAGGACAAAGCCATCCCTCTTGGCAAAGCCTGAGAGACCAGGTGAGCGACGGAAGGTTCTAGAAACAAAAGAAAAGCCGTTGAGTCACCAGACTTTAGGAGAGCTTTCCCACATCACCACCATCATCTGCTTTCTCTCTCAGCCACTTTCAAATAATTAGTGGTTCAGAAGGCATAAGTGAATCTCATTCACCCAAAGAGGTTGGGCTACCTTCGTCCAGATAACCCAGAAGGTCAGAACGCAGAGTCTCCACGGCATGGCTAACATCCTCCCGGGGTGTCTCCTACTCATTTTGTTGACTCTGATTCTCAGAGATGCCTCCAGAGCTTCCCCATGTCCAAATACACATCATTAAACATGACATCACCTGGTGATGTCTCAACAACCTCACATAAATAGTGGGGGTCAAGAGGCCCCCACTGCTCCCTGAGGGACTTTTGGTAGCTAATAGTTACTGCTGAGTGACTGTCATTTTCTTCTGTAGTCCAGTCACTGGTGAAGTTGTTCATGATTCGATAAATGACACCCCTCCTCATGCTCTTTATAAGCAACCCTAATTCAAATCAGCAGCTTTGTCTCTGAATCTTTCTGCCGCTGACTTTCTCTGTTTGTTCCTCTCTGTCTCTGTTTTTCTCTGTCTTCTGTCTCTCTGTCTCTCTCTCTCTGCCTCTCTCTCTGTCTCTCTGTCTCTGTCTCTGTCTCTGTCTCTGTCTCTCTCTCTCTCTCTCACACACACACACACACACACACACACATACACACATAAATAGACATAAGTTTTAGCACTTCTCTTTATTCTCTCATGGGCACCATGACTGAGCAGAGAATGCAGAGCCCTTAACAAACAAGGCGATATGTCCCACCACTCCATGGTTTCTCCTGATTGGCTGTGCATTAGCAAAGCTAATAAAAAGTACAGTCCAGACCTCAAGAAGGCCCTGCACTGGGAAGCTTGTATCTCTGTGGCTTTTGTTGCCTGCCATCATCCTGGCTTGGCTCCATTGGCTAGCATTTGGGTAACAAGGGGGACCGAGTGCTGTCATTATGGTCTCATCTCTCCTCCTCCTCCTCCTCCTCCTCCTCCTCCTCCTCCTCCTCCTCCTCCACCTCCTCCTCCTTCTTTTTTCTTCTATATATGATCACAAAGAGCCAGTGAAAACTGTCAAATGGCCTTCTAGGGATCTGTCCTGGATTCTGTAGATCATTTTTTAAAATATTCAAACAAACATGAAATAACACAAAGAAAGCATATCTGGGTAAGGAATCCAAGCTATTTAAAGTGGTAGCTAATGGTGAATGGTGAGAATCAAATATTCACAGGGAGAAGTAAAGAAAGCAACATCAAACACATTGCCTCCAAAGCAACATGACCTAATAGCCTACCATACTCATATGCTTCTGCCCCTGAGATTATAGACATCATGGTAGCTTACAGCATCGATGGAGGACAGGATGGCTGTCCCTCCATAGCACATGGTGACCAGAAATATGTTTCCCAGTACCATAGCCTTTGCTCAGCTTGAAAGACCACTTAATAAACAGGGGAAGCCCAAACCCAGATATGTGAAGAGCCCTGGGACAGAACCAAGGCTTGATAGGCATCTACTGATGACATACAATGCAGTCACCCTCTCACATCATCCCCTCCTTCCTATCCAAAGAAGGAGCTACTGACAGCTGTATGTCTTCTACTCTTGAGAGTCTGTGGTGGCAGGATTGGGCAGGAGCAAAGTGAGGTAAGAGGAGAAAGATGACGAGTCCAAAGGCCTGAGAAAATACAGAGAGGGAATCTACTGCCCAGCAGGGGAGTGGGGGACTCCTTCAAAATGTCCCAGTCTCTGAAGCAGAAGGAAGACTCCAGTCCAAAGTGTGACACTTGACATCTTTCCCACAATAGCAGGAATGGGGACATAACAGTTTGAAGAAGGAGAGGACAGAGTTAGACAGTGTTACATCACGGACTTGCCGTGTCTCAAACTTTGATTATACATCTTGCCGCCCCCGAAATCCCACAGAAGTCCTGTCAGTTTGGCATTGCTTTTGTCCCTTTTATAATTAAGGGAACTGAGATACATCATGGTTTAGCCTCTTGTTTAAAAGATTCAGTGTTTGAGACATAGGGTCAATTTATGAACTTGGGCAAGCTGGCTGGAATTCTTGCTTCTAATCACTTCCTAAAACGCCTTCCCAAAGCAGCTATATTAAAGGGCAAAACACTGGAAAGAATTAAATAAAAGCAGATCCCTTAGGAACAGAGGACACTTCATTCAGAAGGGGAAAGCTCTCCAGGCAGGGAATACCACGGAGTACTCAGAGCCAACTGGAGAATTTATTCCCTGGTCCCTCTTGGCTGGAAGCCCACTGGGGTCAGCCAGCACCAGTAAATGACATCCTGGTCTTGGTGTTTACATAGCCCCACTCATGGGAGAAGGAAGTGGTTGGACCCTGGAGGCTTGAGATATATGGAGCATCAGGGTGGGTGGATGGAATGATGATGCCTTAGGAAGTCATTTCTTAAGTCCCAGAGGATAGAGCAGCTGGGGCTGGCAGGGCAGGGACAACTCTGCTCACAGTCCCCAGGCTAAAGGCATATAGTCTCCCAAGAATTCCTGGATGCTTGATTTCAACCTCACAAAGAAGAGACAAGGTAGGATGGGAGTCATCTCTCAGCATTTCACAGGTACTGAGAGTAAAGCCCAAATACCACCAACCTTGGACCAACTAATAGTAACAATGACAAAACAGCAGGAGCCATTAATTGTCCTACATCAGGAAGTAAGCTATGTGTAGATCACTATTCAAACTCTTGGGGGTCCATATGCATATTCCTACTTCATAGTTGATATAACTAAATATTTTTTTTTATAAAGGTCAAAAGTAGCAGGCTGTGAGCGCTCTGAGCCACAGCTCATGTGACATTTCAGCACAACATCTCACTTTTAAGCCACATTACTGACAAATGTTCAAGGGACTTGCCCATGTGATAACCCATAACCAACTTTTGAGCTGTTAGAGCATCCTGCACAGGACCTCACTGAAATGTGTGGCCCACCCTGCACAACTATGCTCAGTGCTATGAACCACATCTGCGTACATAGGGCACATGGAATTACAGCGTCCTTATGCTCTATCAACAAAACTTTGATGTTTCTGGGAACACTAAGTAGCCTTGCTGGTAATATGGTTGAGACAAATGAGAGAACCCAGGACTGGCCCAGACATATCAGGACACGTGGTCCCCCAAATGCAACTCACAGTCCCATGGAACTGATCATTCTCTTGTCCAGTTACACAAGAGCTCTTTTGAACAGTTCTCCTACTTCTCAGTCCACCCAGACCCTCCTCTGTAACAATTACTCCTCCCTTTGCACCCCAGACTGTTTAAGTTTCTTAAGTTCATAAGGCCATATATCACAAGTTCAAGACAGTTGTGTGACTGGAGATGTAATGGTTTAGTAAGCTATCTGAGTGGGGCTGGTTGGTTCCTTGTGCCATCTACATATTGAATCACTAGTTGTTTTGATGACCAACTAGTCCTCCAGAAGTCAGGGTTTGGTGGTAGATATACAACCTTAGACAGACACAGGCTGCCAGATAGGCTGCTGGTGTATCTAGCAGACATGACTATGCTGCCTACACCTACTAGATAGAGTGGAGCCTACTGTAGGGATGAGCCCAGGTTCCTTTGAGGTCAGTACATAACTCCACAAGTCATAGCCTTTTCCTCTACAGGGAGCATCCACTCCAGTCTGGAGGGTGAGCAGCAGTGGTTTCTCTGCCTGCTCTGGGCAGAGGAGGAAAGAGCCATCACTTAAGGAGCAGTTTTGTTTTCTCATCTTTCCCCAAAATCGTACTTCTAAAGAATCTTAGGCCAGAGCCTCTATTTCTGTATTACTCAGGTACTGTCAGAGCCTCTCAGGAGACAGGTATATAAGGCTCCTGTCATCTAGCACTTGCTGGTATCCACAATAGTGTCTAGATTTGATGACTGAATATGGGAAAGATTCCCAGGTGGAGCAGTCTCTGAATTGTCCTTCCTTTAGTCTCTGCTCCATAGTTAGTCTCTACAACTCCTTCCATGGGTATTTTGTTCCCCTTTTTAAGAAGGAATGAAATATCCACACTTTGGTCTTCCTTCTTTTTCAGTTCATTGGACTGAGTAAAAGGTCTTCAATGAAAGAGCTAGAGAAAGGACCCAAGGAGCTGAAGGGTTTGCAGTCCCTTAGGACAAACAACAATATGAACTAACTAGTACCCTCAGAGCTCCCAGGGACTAAACCACCAACCAAAGAGTACATATGGTGGGACTCATGGCTCCAGCAGCATATGTATAGCAGAGGATGGCCAAGTCGGTCATCAATGGGAGGAGAGGCCCTTGGCCTTGTCAAGGTTCTATGCCCCAGTGTAGGGGAATCCCAGGGCCAGTAAGCAGGAGGGGGTGGGGTGGCGAGCAGGGGGAGTGGGGTTGGGAACAGGGGTTTGTTTTAGTTTTTATTATATTTTTTTTTGAAGGGAACCTGGGAAAGGAGATATTGTAAATAAAGAAAACATCTAATAAAAAAAAATATAAATGGAAAAAAAAAAAGAATCTTAGGCCAGGATGAGAAAAATACCTGCCTTTCATTTGAAACCAGGAAATAACCAGCCATGAATTCAACTCCCATATCAATACAGGTAAAATGAAATATTAACAAGAGAGCAACGGCTATTCGAGCATGCTTAGAAGTGACTGGGCTCCTAGCTGTACCCAGAGGATACGATAGGCTAGGGATTGGCTGAGACCCAAGGAAAGCCTGGCAGCTCTTCGCAGCCCAGTCTCCATACAGGGCTCCCAGTCTCACCTGAGAGAGCACACAGTGTAGCTCTTCACTGTTTGCAGAGGGACATACTATGTGCATGTTCTCTAATTCAGAAATGTCTACCCTATTTACCAAAAGTCATACCTGTCCATACCGCTCTGTGGTAGGAACCTCGTGACTATTTCTCTGGGTCTCTCCCCGAGACTCAGATCAGGCTTTATGTACCCCTACCACACAGATGGGAGCAACTAAGAGCCACTGAGACTGTTATTCTGTTAATGTTGGGGTAGGTAAATGTGCATTTGGATCCCCCTGTCCCTGGGTTCCATAGAGAGGTCCAGCCATTGTTAGTAGTCCTAGGCTCAGGGTGGCGAAGGAGCAGAACCAGACTAAGAACTACATATCTACTTTCAGGTTCATAGCGGCCTGTGGTCGTTGTCACCTGTATGATGCCATTATAGTGAATGCCCCTAACAAAGACGCTGGATCCTTCAGAAAACTCCACTCTTTCTTTCGGTGAGGCCACAACTCATTCACCAAACATGAAGGCCAGGGTGAATACTTTTTCTGGAAACAGCTTCTAGAATGTTCTCTACCAGAGGCACTCCAGGGGAAGGAAGGCACATGACATGCATTTGGCTTCCTCCTCTGACAGCTCTGAGTAAATAGACAGTTAAATGCCAGTCGTCACACCATCTTTTCCTCCCTCTGCTCTCCCTAGGGAAGCAACTCCAGGTGTGTAACCTGTGGGAAGCCGTAAGGAGTACAACTTAAGGAAGTCAAAGATGTCAACAGCTGATATCCTACCCTGTCTCCACAGGGAAACTGCACAGTAAGACAAAAAGAATCAGTCTAGTATAAAAGTATAAAATCTGTACCTGACCAGGTCCATGCAGTACATACATACATACAAGCCAGGGTGAGGATTTAATTTGAACACTGGAAACTTGGGTCTGTTCCTGATCTTGGTCTTGGTTGGGCAGTCCCTAGTCAGCCAAGTATTAAAAATGAAACTCTGGCTGAATCCAGTTCATAGAGCAGTGATGGTATACCAGCAAGGCTCTCTGGGCAACTTGGACAATCAAATGAGTTTTCTTTTCCAAAAATCACAGCCATATGTTCATTCTTTATGTGTACCATGGGATGAACAGTTCTTAATAGAAGAGTCAGCATTTTATCCCCCTTTACTGTGACTAATCAAGGGGTATATACAAAAGAGGAGTGTGGGTGTCCCAGTTCATCCAATGCTACTTCACGGAGGGCAGGAAGCATTCAGTGATCCTGAGAAGGAGGGCTTAAGGGTAGACGAACCAGAAGCTATTATACCCAATACAAGGAGGACATAGCTGTGTCACAATCCTATAGTGGCAAGCATTAATCCCAATCCCAGCTACATGGAAATGTATATTCTTTGAGCCTGATGGCTCTTTTCCCACAATAGTACTACTAGCCCCATTCCAGAGTTATCTGGCATTTAAAGTGACCATTTGAAAATCAGCAAACAGGATTGGCCTATTTTACTGAGACAAAGTTACCTTGGGCCATCTGGTGTAAATAAAGGTTTTAGGGGTTTGAAGGCAGTGCCACTATAAAACACAGAAGTCAGAAAGGTCAATTGGTTGTGTGAGCACAAACTGAAAGCTTTGTGGTGATAGACAGTTTTACTAATATTCAAGCTACACCAATGGACTGCAAACTCCAGCATATCTTGTACTCTTCCAGTATTCAGGAACCCAAAGCCACAGGGGTCTCATATAGCAAACAGCAAGTGAATCCCATAAGCCATTCTGAAACTCCTAAGGCCTTGGGCTCAGTCCACACTCCAAGAAGCTGTGTCAGGTGCTTTGTGTAGATCTCGCCTATAACACAAGTCTAGGTTCAAGAGCCCAAGCAGGTGAGGCAGTATGATCTTGCCACAGAGGAGGCCCTAGGGAAATAGGACTCATGCAACCTTTGTGGTAAGGGACAGCCAGAAAGAAGATTCACCCACCTATGACAACTGGAAGCCAGCTTATCTGTGGGGCTGACAAGGCTCTCCTGGCCTCCCAGGCAAACACTGGCTCTTGTTCTATACAAAGGCTTTGGGATCTGGGATTCCTGCTGTGAGGAACATCTGGAGGCAGTCATGTGATCAGCACCTCACTCAACCTTGGACACCAAAGAATGATCCTGTCCCTGAAGAACAGAGAACAAGATCCTTCCATATAAGGACTGTTGGCAGCTCACACCTTGTCGAAGAGAGAAGGAAAGAGGAAGCAGAGAGATAAGAGAAGAGACAAGAATAAGATCTTCAGAGAGACTGACAACCGCCAAACACACCTTCCATTGTGAGCATCTTTCCAGATTCATCATCTTCTAGTAGAGCCAACTGTTCATATCCCTCCATAAACGAGACTTATACTAAGTCAGCCTGACCCAAAGATGCTCAAACACGAGTGAGGCTTCGTGTTTTCTCAGCCTCACTGTTCCTTCTACCTTTGATGTCATTCTTAGAAGCTGGCAGTAGACACTTCCTCCAGGAAGTCTTCTCAGGTTCCCACTGCCATTGCAGCTCACACTCATCTCCACCCTTTTGACCCCTTGGCATTTAGGGCTCTTGATTGCTTCAGCAGTTTTCCACTGGACGGTGTCCCCCAGCTATGACCAGTTTCATCCCTCTCAGGCTGTTGATCCTGTTTACTGTCAGGAGAAGGGGTTCTGTCAAGCGTACAGTTGATCATACTGTCTTTCCTATTTAGATGTTTTTCAAGGATCTCCCATCACCTTCAGGATAAAATCCCAACACTCAGGCACCTATCTTTTTTTCCCCGAAGCTATCCACTTTCCAGTCACAGGCTCCTCCCAAAGTTACACAATGATGTGACACCCAAGAGAGGAGAACGCCCACTTCTGCATGGCCAAGTCTGCTTCTTCTCACTCTTCTGGTAACAATGCATGGAGGTGCCGAGGAGCACTTGACATTGAGTCATGGGCCCAGGTGAAAGATCTAAAACCACCTATGCCCTTGGGGTGACTCAGGTTGCATTTCTATGACAATCACCCACTCCACCCAGGAACCTAGGGACCAGGGGCACTTAAGTTTCAGGCCTAAGAGTTCACTTTATAATCATAGCCAAGAGGATTACTATCTTTCTTGTTATAGATCCCACGCGGTCCCTCTCAAGTACCTTCCAGTCAACCTAGCACTCAAGTCCCTACCCAGAAGTGATTCTGTCTAGGAGTTCCTGCCCTGTGGTGGACATTCTGAGGCTTCTTCTCTAAGACTGGAGCTATCATACATACTGCTCTTGTGAAATGCCCTAAGGATGAGGACTGGAAGGAGTCACTTCACAGATGAGGGAGAGCAGAACAGCCCAGCCTAACCATTCTATACTTATAAGAAGGAATGACCAAAAAAAAAAAAAAATCCATGATGGGCTAAAGTGGCTTCCCACAGAGCACCCTGGCAGTGAGTAGCTTGTCTTTGGGATAGAAGAGTAGGGAATAGAAGAGGACAAAAGAGAACAGTGCTGGCCACTATATGAACAGCCACATGGATTCATGGCACTCTGAAGCTATAACACCAGCTCAAAGTCAACTGCATCCCTTCCCAACTTCATGTTCAATGACGTCATGCAGACACTTGAGGGCAGCAGCCATGATATGAGTGTTCACAGTATAGGAATGGACATGAGCCCTAGTCAATTTTATTTTCGTTATTGTACAGAATTAATTAATTAAATATTGACTACCACAGTGCAGAATGGGGTTGTGAGAAGATAGGCTATTTTCTACCATGTTTTTGCTTTTAATTTTATTTATTTTTATTTTTTATGTATGACTGTTTTGCCTGCATCTATGTCTTTGCCCTATATACACGCAAGTGTGCCCTGCATATGGATGCAAGAAAACAGCCATGGATTTCTTGGGTCTAGAGTCACAGACAGTTGTTAGCCACCACATGGGTGCTGGGAATGGAACACACATCCTCTGGAAGACCCACAAGAGCACTAAAGCGCTTTGCCATCTCTCTAGCCCCAACATAAGCTATTTCAACTGTAGATACATCTTTGTCCCCAATTAACTGTTTGAAATTCCTACACTTCTCCTGGTCATGAGTTTTCTTTTAGGAAAATAATCTAAGGGTACTTTGGCAAAGATAAATATGGATCAGACATTTGTTAGTGTTCACAGACATATTTGGTCAACAAAATTGAAGTGTGTGTAGTGCTTCTGGCTGGGGAAATGCTAAATATCCTACAACAAAGGCATATTTTGCACCAAATGTCAGCAATGGTAAGGTTGAGTATATAAGTAATGTATTTTCTTGTTGTGATAGCACACCATGACCCAAAGTGACTTATAGAGGAATTCATTTTGCCTTATAGTTCCAAAGGGAGATAGACTCTATAAAGGTGGGAAAAACAGAGCCGCAGGCAGTCAGAGCAGGAAACTGAGAAATCACATCTCCAGCCAAGCTCAGAAAGCAGAGAGAACTACCTGCCAGTGGGGTGAGGCTATAAATTCTCAGAGCCCTCCCCTCAGTGACATGCTTCCTCCAACAAGGCAATAAGTTCTGTAAGCTTTCCAAATATCCACCAAGGACCAGGTATTAAATATGTAAGCCCTTGGGAGATGCCATTTCTCATTCAAATGACTACACGGAGAGATCTGGCTGAGAAGATATTCAGCCTCAGGAGAGAAAGCAAGTGTGTGCATGCATCAGCCTCTAGAAGAAAAACAAAGGATCCAGGGTTCCTGGCAGGAGCTCCACTCTGGAAAGTTAGCCAAGGGGGTAGAACACTGATGCATTACC
>JADRCD010104518.1:0-10029 GCA_019843815.1 Montemys delectorum | reverse complement strand
CCCCATGACAACACACAGGCCTCTGCCCGAGGCTACCGCGTCTAGCTTTCTGTTCGTTTGTTTTTGTTATTGTTGTTGTTGTTGCTCTCTGGATTTGGTTAGACCAGATTATTGGCACCAATTCCGGGGTCGCTTCTCTCCTCCCATTCCAGAGATCAAACTTGGATGGTCAGTTTTGACAGCAAGAGTCTTATCCTTGGAGCCTTCGTACCAGCCCAGGACCACCAAGTTTGGAAGTAGAGACGTAATTTCTCCCCAGGGACACCATTTCATCATCCTTTCTGGAGAAATGAATCAATAAGACTGGTCTAACCCTGAAAACAAGGTTGTCGTGCTCCGAGTCACAGAGGAGGCACTATCTGACTTTCACAGTCCCCACGGAGATCTCTGCCTAGAGAGTCACTGTGACCTTAATGATTTCATAGGATAAACAGGCCTTCACAGAAATCCTTTCACTTTATAGACGACCCGAAAGAAACAAGTAGACTTGTTTACAGCCAGTGACAGAGATGACAGTGTGTGACAACCAGTCCATGCTTGACCTGAGAAGCAAGTGACCTAGTTCTAGGTTCAACTCAGCGAATAACTGGTTGTTTGGCCTTTGGCCAGATCCTTAGTCACACCTTCCCAGCATCATATATCACATAGTTAGAAATACTTCTGAGATTTAAGTAATACGAATTTTATTGGACTTTGAGTGTGTTCACGTAGGTGCATGTGCAAGCAGGTGTGAATGTGTTCCGATTCCAGACGACAGTCCTGTTTGTTACACCTCAAGTACCATTCACTTTGTTTTTGGAAGGCTGAGTCTCTCACTGGCCTGAAGCTCAATAATTCACCAGACTAGGCTGGCTGATCAGGTGAACCCCAGAGACCCTTCTGTCTTCACCTTTCCAGCACAGGAACCACAAGACCATGGGACCACACCCAAGTTCTTGGAGGAGTGCTGGAGATCCAAACTGGGTCCTTGGGCTTTCATAGCGAGTACTTCACTGACTGACTCATCCCCCTGACCTCACAAATCACTGTTTTAGAAACTGAGAATTGGCTAGAGTCAGGAGCCATAGAAGAAGTCCCCTCTAGCTGGGCATTCCCTGAGTCTCCGTTTAAAGGTTAGGAATGTGCGTGGCAGATGATCTAGTGTTGGGGATGGGAAAGAAATTGCAGTTTGAGCAAGCTTCACCCAGACACTTTAAGAACAGGGAAGCAAGTACGCACCCTTCTGCTGCTTCTGGGTTTTGATTTTGTTTGTTTGATTTTTTTCATTCTGTATCAGGCCAGAAGAAAAGGGTTTTGTGAGTTTAATGGGACCTGACTTACTGACTTAGCCAATTTTTCTGTGTCATTCTTCCATATAAGAAGAAGAGAGAAAGAGAGAGAGCACTTTCTGTCTGAGGTTGTCATGTTCCCTTTAGGGCTCGTAGCCTCGGTTTGGTCAAATAGGAACCTGGTTGGCACCACCCTGATAAATTAGCCTTCTAAAGACTCTCCCCTAGGTCTGCCCTGTATGCAGGAAGAGGACAGGCAGGAGGAAAAAGAACAGGTCGAATGGGAAAGGAAGGAGAATGGGTGTGGCGCTCACGTGGCATTTGCTGTAGCTCATCATCCTAGGTGTCAGGGAGGCTCCAGTCCGGCTTAGAGCGCTTTACTCTATTGGCTTGTTACGTTCTCTTGAAATCCTCTGCCCAAGGAGTAAAAGACCCTGCCCGTTTCCAGGATGAGAAACAGAGAGTGCCTGACATAGAGGTCTGTGCCTGAGCACAAAGACAGGGGAAGGACTGCAAAGTCTTTGCCTTTCTAGCTTCCTGTACCACCTACCCAAAGACCTCCCTATCTCCATGTTTCCTTTTCCTGTCCCTGAGAATCAAGACCTGTCAAGTAGGCAGTTGAATAGCCAAGCCCGAGTTCCCACCCAATTCAGCCACCCTAGGCAGGCTGACATTTCCACCTAAGCACAGATTAGCTGTGACTTCAAGTCATGCCTCCACTCCAAGCTATAGGACTCACTCCAAGAAGCTGGGAGGAGACCACAATCTCTTCTTCTCTTTCCTTAGTCTACACAAGTATATAAATGCATACATTACAACATAGGCACACTAATTCGGACATACATGTTTGCCTCATTGTGCGAGGGAACTAAAGCCCACACGATCACCTCCCATGAGCCAACCAGTTCAACCTTAGGGTGACATCTGGCCGGTACACAACTCCCAGTTCATTCAGGGTGACTAATAATGGGTGTAAACTCTGAGGGTGAATGGGGGTGTTAGGGTGGAGGCATGAAGTCAGTTTAATGCAATTTCCTATCAGTGGGTTACCTAGAAATAAGGAGGAAGGAAAATATTTTAAATAAGGAGGAACAGTACTTTTTTTTTAGCTTTATTGATATTGTTTTATGAGTGTAAGTGTTTTATTGACACATACGTGTATGCATCGTAGACTTGTCTGGCACCCACGGAGGTCCGAAGACCTGGAACTGTAGTTATAGTCTGCTGTGAACCTCCAAATAGATGCTAGGAGCTGAACCCGGGTCCTCTGCGAGAGCTGAGAGTGCTCCAACCACTGAGTAATCTCTCCATCTCAGGAAGGATGGCCTATAGTAGCACGTTTGGTGCAGAGTGTGCGACCTCTCCTTGGCTTTTGCTGTTAGCCGTACCACCCTCCATCGGACCCACCAATTTCATAGCCACACCATACCATAAACACACACACTGAAGAGAAAGACTGAAGCCTTGACTGGGACGAAACTTGGCTTTGTGATGAACAAAAGACCGTAGAGACACTGCCATCATGACAGCCAGCCTTGAGAGAACACCTAATATCATACTAACAACTTCCCACTGCAAAACGGAAATTTCTACGTAACTTCCACAGCCCAGCAAGGTAGTGCCTGCTAACAATAAAAACTGTAGAACTCAGTTTAACAGAAGTTGTAGTTGAGCAAAGGCAGAGGGTGAAATCAGACAGTACAGAACCAGAAGAGGCTCCGCTGGACCGTGTGAGCAGGAGATGGGAAGTGGGTAGGGAGCCAAAGCAGAAGTGAGACATAGAAACAGCTTGATTGGTGCTAACTCCATATCTGCCTTATTTGAACATAGTTGGATCAGTTGCCTACTGTGTGTGGTTGAAGCTCTGCGGCTGTGATTGGCTGAGACTCGGCTACCTGTTACCAAAGGAAACTCCACAGAGCTAGGCTCTGGTTTACGGACTACCAAGCTTGATTGTAGCTCCTTATGGAGGGACTCAGAATACAGACTCATAATTGGTCTTTGAGTCCAATTATGTCTAATTTAGAGTACTATCACCCCCACTTTCCAGATGAGAAAATTAAAGCTCAGATTGCCATGTTTCCAGAGCAAGCCAGGAGCCAAAACCACAGCCACTCCCTCCTTTGCCATAAAGCCAAGCAAGCCCTTTACCCATGTCCTCTGTGCCTCTCCTTGTGCCTAGAAGCTAAGGCTCTCAGCCTGCATGGGCTCAACCTGGAACCCATTCCTGCCCCATTCCCAACTCCCCTTCCGCCTTCACAGGTGATTGTTGGCAATATGCCGTTGAGTTGGTCAGGAATGAGGCCAGGGTGGGAAGCAGAAGCCGTCCTTATCTCCTTCCTGGCCTCTCCTTTCCCAAGCAGTCTGTGGAGATCTTCGAGGTATGTATATTGGTGGGTAGAGAGGGGGTGTGGTTGACATCATCCTCCAGTTCTGGAAGAATGCGTCTTCCCATGACTAAGGAGACCAAGGATGTAATTATGGGAAGACTCTTGAGATGTGAACATAGCCCTGGATTACTGTGGATCCTCGTAAAGTACAGGTAGGGATCAGAGTGAGAGGCAGGGATGAGTGGAGAGGGGAGAAATTTGAAGGTAAGACTATAGCCAAGGAAAGAGGTAGCTTATAGAGCTGAACAAGAACAGTCACCTCTGAAGCCTCCAAGGGGCATATCTCCAACTCCGCCCTGCTCATACCTTGACAAGGGCCTCCTTCTATTGATGATTGTTGCTGTTATTGTTATTATCATCATCCTCATCATTATTGTGCGAGTGTTCGAATGATGTTTGAATGTGGGTGTACACATGCCACAGCGCACATGTGGCTATCAGAGAACAGCTTGGAGTCAGTTCTCTTCTTCCTCCTTTGCATGGATTCCAGGAATTAAACCCCAATAGCCAGGCTTGCCTGGTAAGCAGCTTTAACTACTAAGCTATCATGCCGTCTCCCTCGGTTTGGGACTTCTGACATCCAGATTATAGAAGGATACGTTTGTTAAGGCAATAATCATGTGATTGAGCGAGTCAGAAGAGCAGAATTAAATCACCCGGAGAAGGTATTAGGAGTAGTGTTCATCACCCAGGTCAGCCGTACCAAGGTAGCCTAGACTGGGGCACCTTAAACAGCAAAGGTTTCTGGTTTCACAGTTGGAGATGTTGGGTGACCTAGATCAAGAGCTGACAGGGCGATCGACGGTCCTGTATCACGTCTCTGCTTGGTTGGCAGAGAGCCAGTCTTCTTTCCCCTCACATGGCCATTGCTCTGCACAGCTGCCAGTGAAGGGCTGTCCTAACCCCTGAAGAAGACACTGGTCAGAGTCGACTAAGGGCCCATTTACCTGACTCCACTTTTAACTTAATTACCTCTATAAGGAACCTGTGTCCTATACAGTCATGCTCCAAGGTACTGTGGATCAGGACTTCAGACTTCACACGATGAACTAGGGGAGGGAGCACGGTTCCCTGGTGAGCCCAATTGCAGCCCAACACGAAATCCTAAACTTACTTAAAACACCAAAAATGAATGAACACGAGTGTGTGTGTGGGAGGGAGTGATTTTTGTAACCCGATTGCTAGGTTCTCCAGAGGGAACGTCATAGATTATAACATCATTTTGCGATATCAAAAGGTCAGTGAACCCCATGACCGTAAGCCTGCACACCAGCCTTGTAACCAGGAGACTCTGGCTTTTCCTGCAACGTCTAGACTTTCTGCTGTGGAATAGAAACAGGGCTTACAGCTTGAGCCTAAGCACCCCAGTAGAAGGGTGAGCTCACCTCATGATTCAACTGAGGGAGAGTTCACTTATGGGAGACTCAGGACCCCTGCAAGAGGACTGTCCCCAAGGGCAGAACACAGGTGGTGAGGAAATCTGCCAGGCCTGGGACAAGTCGCCCTAGTTTCTCTTCCTCGTGAGAAACAGACAGGACTGGAGCCTCACAGCAGAGGAGACACACATATCTTGTAAGAAACAGCCTAGAGCTCTGTGAATGCTGGAGAGGTGGCTCGCTGGAGAGGTGGCTCACCACAGGGGCTTTAGGAAGGGAAGCTGGAGCCAGAGAGACAAGAATGGACCTGCATAGGAGCATTCTCCAGGACTCCATAGTCTTAGGAGACTCCTCTCTAGGATTCCTCTGCCCACCGCCATTGCCCACATTCTCTGTTGTGCCCTTGGCCCCAGGTCAAATTCCCAAGACAGCAAGTGACTCAGAGTTATTCTCAGAGTCCCTTCCATGTGTGCCATCTCCCCACCTCCCACACTTACCCCCTACTCATTGGCTCTTCTTTGCTGGTCACATCTTTCTGTCTCCCCATGCTAACCCCCAAATCAATTCTGTCTGTCTGTCTGTCTGTCTGTCTGTCTGTCTATCTATCTACTATCTATCTATCATCTATCAACCATCTACCTCTCTATCTCTCTATCTCTGTGTCTCTGTGTCTGTTGTTGTGTCTCTGTGTCTTCTCTCTCTCTCTCTCTCTCTCTCTCTCTCTCTCTCTCTCTCTCTCCTATCTCTCTCTCAGGAAAATAAAGGAGGAAGCAGAGGAGAGGAGTTAAAAAGTCCAGATGGAAGACAAAGCCACCTCCACTGAGCTGAGGAGTTTTCATATAAATCTTCCCATGGGTAGAAAATTGATGCTTGTAATTGAAAAGATCAAAAATAAAAACAAAATACCCTAAGACTGAGAGAGTTAAAGGAAGACGCTATGAATATTAAAATTAAAAAAACTTGGGGTTAGAGAGATGGCTCAGTTAGCACAAATGTTTGTCTTTCAAGCATAAGGACCTGAGCTCAACCCACAGAATCCATACAAAGAAGCCTGCATGCCACAACAGCACACTTGTCATCCCAAGGCTGGCAAGCAGAGGTAGGCCCATCCCTGATGTTTCTGGCATGCCCAGGAGCCTAACCAAGTCCTGGGACAATAAAAGACTGTCTCAGAAAACAAACTTGGGGAGGCATCATGCAACTGCTTATCCATGTTCTGGAAAGGCTGTCGCATGGATGCCGGCCCTTCTGCCAGGATGAGACAGTATGGTTAGCGTCTTCAGGAGCGGAAGGAAGAAAACTCAACATCTGGACTGGTCTGGGGATGGGTGTGACTCTCCAGACAAACTGTCTTGGGTCATCCCCAAAGAGACCCTACGCATCCCTCCCTGAACTGACTGAACTGGAGAGGTTCCCAGCCCCACTCCTGCCCCCTGAGCTTCTCTGGGTGTGCAACATCCTCATTTCTAAGATGATACATGATCAGTTTCTCCAAGACATCCATCGACCTAGGACCTCTGTCCAGAAAGACCAAAAGCCAGCAGAAACTGTCCTTCACTGGAGTGTCCCACCCTGACCCTCAGCCTCTCGGATTCTGTATTCTATCTTATGGACTCCTCCAGAAAAGCACAACTTCTACTCACACTGAAGGGAAAGCTGTCCCACACTGAAGGGAAAGCTGTCCCACTGAGGTTCTCTCACCTTGGGCCCTCCCTAACTCCAGAGAGGAGGAAAATTAGTTCCTTCTAGGGAGACCCAGCTCTGGCCACTGACCTGGCTCTCTGTCTTTCAGATGTTGCTGCTCATCTACAGGGTCCTTGGGTCTGATGCACACCCTGCCTACACCTGCAAATGGACATGGTAGGGGATTTTTAACATACTGAATCTCTGAGTGTCTCAGACAGAATCTACATCCAGTTCCCAGCATTTAGTAAATCCAAGGAGACAAAAAGAACTCCCTTTTCTGACCTCCCCTTCCCCCCTTCCCCTTCCTCTCCCCTTCCCTTCCTTTTCCTTCTCTTTTATTCCTTCTTCCTGACTTCCATACCCTCTTCTTCCCTCCCCTGTCTTCTTCCCTATTTTTCTCCCTTCCCTTCACCCCTCTTCTTTCTGTTCTCTCTCTCTCTCTCCCTCTCTCTCTCTCTCTCTCTCTCTCTCTCTCACATTTTCCTTTTTGTGGTACTGGGACTTGAACCTAGAGCCTTGGCCCACACTAACCAAGCAATCATCCACCAATATAAACCCAACCCAGCCCCCCTTTCGTTTTATTTTTGAGACAGGCTCTCTCTAAGTTGCCCCAGGCTAACAGAGTTGCCCCCCCCCCCCCCGCTAGGTCTCCTGAGTAATTGAGACAGATGTGTGTCACCATACTATGTTGGGGGCTGCCATTCTGACACAAGTCCCTATGAGCATCAGATCAGTTATTTCTTTTGAGATCAGTAGGCAGAACTACCGTACATCTCAGCCCCGGGGGCCAAACAGGCCAGTGGTCCTCAATACTAGAGGCATTTGTACTCTCAGACTTTCTTCTACTTCCCCATCAAACTTTTGTTCTTTAGCATATATCTTTGGGAAACTCTGTTCTCAGAAAACAAAACTGTTGAAACTTTACAGAGAAGTCAGAAAACAGCTTCTGCTTTGTCGGACAAGGGCCCAACAGGAGACCGTGCCAAGTTCCTTTGGGGTAATGAGAAATGGGGCAATCAAGGAGTGAGCGCCAATGAGAGGGACTAGTGCTGGGAAAGCAGGAGAGTCTCTGGACCCAACTCATATTCAGAGACCAGAAGAAATACAGGTGGGGAGTGGTCTACACATGTGGATGAAAAAGGGAGACCAGAACTGCAGAGACCAGGCAAGGAAGAGAGCAGGTAGACATTGGCACTTCACCCATCTCTTCCCAGCAGGACCTCCCATGGGCTTCTCCAAACACAACCAAAGTGTGCAGGGCCTTCCCCAATGTCCAAGCTACTGAAGAAGGGAAGAGGGTGGATAACAGAGGGACCACCAGGAAGGCTCCCAGGATACCCGGGTCAGCTCCCAGACAGCCACAGAGGTCCCCAGCTTTTTATAAAAGAAGTCCCCAGAAAGGAGGAATTCTGCCTTCAAAGCACTCCAAGAAGCTCTACCCATAAAGGCCTGAGGAGATGCAGTACAGCCCAGGAGTCTTGAGAGGAATCCCCGGTATGAGCCAGTTTGACAAGGCGGGGAGTAGGTAGGGCTATTTCTAAAGCTCTAACTATCCCCAGAGCAAGCCTAGGCTGGGAATGAGACAGGGCTGCTAGGGGCTCGTCCACCCCCCTCTCTGAAACATTCTTGGCTCATCTTTGACATTTTCACATGTCATTTTGGTTTATAGTCAAATCTGAGGTGTTTCCCGGAGGCCATCGACCATTTCTCACTCTGTTTCACTATTATACTAGTGATTCCTCCTTCTCTAAGGATCCCAAGGGACCCACCTCCTATAACACAGGCAGAGACAGAAGTCACACAGCCCCATTGATAGGAGTCAGCATTCCCGTAAGCCATTTCATTCTGATGCTCTGATGCTTTTCCCATGTAGCACGTCTGCACACTATTAAGAAATTACCCATCATAGCAGAACTAAATCCTCGTGGCACTGTGAGGAGCTGACACCACTAGCCCACCCTTCTGTTTCCCCCATGTGTGCCTGGCACTGCCTGTCAGGGAAACATGTCACATCTGAGCAGAGCCAACCTTATCCCAGGGTACAAGCCACAGAGCCTAACATCACTACTCAATTCAAAACCAAACACAGTCCTGAAGGAAAATTCATCAGCCTTGGCAGTGGGCCAGGCAGTTAAACATGGATTCGGATCACAGATCATTTCTGCTAATTAAACAAATATTTTTCCAGAGCTGTCTTGGTTTCCGCTGTTGCAGTTGGCCCAGGTTGCTGGCACATGCAGGATAGGAGCCATCCCCTGAATGTCTGTGTGGACCAGAGGGCAAGACGGAGTTTTTGAAGTAACTGCAAAGCAGGTCTTCAAAGTGGAGACACTTTGTCCAAACAGAAAAAAGGAAAAGGGAACAAAACACTGGCCAGCTCTAATGGTCACAATCCCCTGCACTTAGCCAATCCTGCTCATGTGCAAGCATGTGCACACACAACACTTTTACAGAATGCATTTTCTCCCTCCTCCTACAAATCACTCACATGTGCGCTCTCTCTCTCTCTCTCTCTCTCTCTCTCTCTCTGACACATACACACACACACACACACACACATACACACACACACACACACACAAATAAGTAATCTAGAAATAGAATACATTATTCCAAATTTTGAGACTTGAGTAGAGGTTTTTGTTCCTTCTCTGAAGATGAAAGCATTGGCCAATCCCACAACGTTACTTAAAGAGCCAGACAGCCAGGTTCCCAGGTCTCTATATGATGAAATTCACTATAGCCCTTCACTCTTAGAAAATGTATTGTTTACAAAATCGCTTTCACTAGACCCTAGGCTTAGGGCAACATCCAAGCCCTGCATGTCTTGGATCAAGTTCAAGAAGTTTGTGGGTCCCCTGAAGCCCTGCCGAGGGACAACCACAGTTTCCAGCCTTAAGAAGACTGTCATGGAGAAGTCAAGGTGTGGCCAGGCTCTGCACTGTGCTGGAGTTGTTAGGTTGTTAGGGTTGGGGAGATGGCACAGCAGGTAAGAACGTTGCTTCATCAACATGAGGACATGAGTTCAAACTCCCATGTAAAGAGCCAGGCACAGCCACTCACCCAGCTCTAACTCCACCAGTGTGGGACAGGACAGAGGCAGGAGGATTACTAGGACTGTGAGCTATCAACTTAGCTCCAGGTTCAGTGAGAGGCCCTGCTCCAAGAGCTAGCATGGATAGAAGAGCACACATTGACATAGTTCTTTAGCCTGTGATTATGAGCACAAGGCTTTGAACCCTCATAGGAACATGTGTGCATAATCCCCCAAACACACACACACTCAAAACACACACACACACACACACA
>JADRCD010104514.1:0-19718 GCA_019843815.1 Montemys delectorum | reverse complement strand
GAGAGAGAGAGAGAGAGAGAAAGAAAAATTTACACTCTGGTAGGTCAACCACCTCCAGGAAATCTCCCATCATGACTCCATGGGCTACACAAATTGAGTTTGATGGTTAATGGCAACCACATTCAAGTATGTTAAATAAAGGAAGTATAGGAGTAATGAATTGATGTGGAAGAGTTTGGAGGGGAGTAGGAGGGACTAGGAAGTAAATATAATCAGAATGCTGTGTTCCAAAACTGTTCTCCTTATATTATAAATCTTCTAGGAATAGTCTGCATGGAGGCAGTGATGAGAACTATGATCCCTTTCTACCTGCGACTGTTTCTACACATGTTCACTCTATATCTGATTGAATCTACAAATGTGTTTGATCTTCTCCTCTAATAATCTTTGGGTTCTTGAAGATAAGATTTCTGTTTGTTGGCCAAGTGACTAAGAGTATCTGATGCTAACTCAGTGCTCAAAAGTTAATTGATGAAAAGAAAGAGGTGAGTCCCAACCTATTTTAATATAACAGCTGTTGATCAAGTGTTGTACGTATGCATGAGCTGCTGTGCATAAAAGCAAAAAATGTAGTGCTGGGTTTTAGCAGAATCAGTGTTCAGTCTGGTGCTCAAAAATGGGCCATTAATATCAAAAGACTCTTCTATAATCTTTAATGCTAGATTCAGTGCTACCAGTAATTTTAAAATAATAATTGATTACATTAGGAAATTAGAGGCAGATTATCTTAATGGATAGTGTTTTACAAGTTGATGTTTATAAGTATGTAAAATATAACTGTAAAATCGTTCCCTCCTTCTGTTTTTCTCTGTTCAAATAGTATTTTCCAACTTTTACCTAGAGTACCAACAAAATCCAACCAGTTGCACATTGGTTTAATACTCAGGGAAAGGCAGGTGTTCACTAAGGAGAGAAAATTAAAAGCAGCATAAGTGCTGAAACTCCCTTTGAACCACAAGTTTAAGTTTTAATGGTTTTACAGCCTTCTCAAGCTGTCAATGGAAAAACGCAGCTTGACACTGAACACATACCAAGTCAGTAGCATAACTATTTTATAATGTCTGATTGGTCATTGAAAAAATAGTTTAAAATTCAATCCATGTGATGGAAACACTACTTAGTAAAAGACCATTCATACTGGACTACTAAGAGAAAATCAATCGCAATAGTTCGCAGTTCTTCCAGGAGCACAGGGACTTTTAAAGACTTAAAGTGGAATAGTTCCTAGAATATTGCATGTTGAGGATTATTAATATAAATTTTACTATCATAAAATTCACCATTAGGGGAAGAAAAACATAACATTATTTTTCAAACCTTTATGAGTTGTATTTTTTTGAGTGCTAAAGGAAGATTTTTCAGGTTTATTTATAGGAACTCTTTGGGAATATCCATTCATAATTCCACTAGCTCATTCATTCATTCATTTAACATCAATGTGTTATATGGTGTCTTCTGGTGAACAGAAATTCCCTACTCATTTATCCAACTGGCATTTATTGTAGTAACAGATTTTGAATTTTTTTAAAAGCACATGAATAGCTACTTATGGTTACAGAACTTCACATTATTGGAAATAGATTTGGTATGTCTTTCACATACAGTTATCACATCAATGTATCTCTCAAGCCTCATCCGATAATCTGCAGTGGAAAGGGATTAATGCCGAGGTCCACAACTGGCAAAAGTGCAAAGAATCAGAGACTTCAGAATTCACACGGTAAAGGAAATATATAAACTGCACCCAATGACCAAGCTAAGGGATCATTGCAGAAGAGATTTTGGAAAAAACTTAATGGCTAGAGTTGGTACATGATAGGAAGAAAACACTGTCCCCTGGACAAAGTATGCAGTGGTTGCAACAACATGGACAAAAATTCACAAGCCTAAGCCAGTCCAAATCTCAGTATGGTGACACAATTGTTAGGTACTGGAGAGAAAGATTCTTAGGTCCTAACCCCTGGAAAGTTAACTTTGTTCTCAGGAAAGATCGCATATACATCTGCAAGTGTTTTGGGTAAGTATAAATTGGTCTTGAAGGGTTAGGGGAGGCCCTCGGTCCTGTGAAGGTTCAATGCCCCAGATAAGGGAATGCTAGGGTGGCAAGGCAGGAGGGGTAGGTAGGTGGTGGTGCAACCTCATAGAAGCAAGGGGAGGGAGGATGGGCTAGAAGAGATGCAGAGGGGAAACCAGGAAGGGGGATAACATTTGAAATGTAAATAAATAAAATAACTAATAAAAATGATAATAATAATAAAGTGAGAGAATTAAAAAAAGAACATGAAATTGGATGGGTAGAGAAGTGGGCTGGATCTGAAGGTTGTTGGGGCAGGGAAGTAAAATCTGAACATTTTATACCTTCCACAAAAGTCTCAAAACTAAAAACTGAGACGATAAATTATTCTCACTTCAAGTACACACATGGAATCTGTATTTCTGAAATTACCTAGAAGCATTAATTTATCACATTTCTTTTACTAAAATCAGTGCATATTACAAAGAGAGATATGGATAAAAATATGGGAAAAGAAAGAAGATATTTAAAAAACATTAAAATTTAAATTTGTCACTTAAAGCCATTTTCAAGTTAGAATGTTTATTGTTTGCATATGTGTGCATACACACATATACATTGTGTTTTGTGCTGACGTGTGTTACAATATTTGTGCCATTCTTGGAAGTATGTATACTTAAAAATACTAAGGTTGGATCTCCTTGCTGAGGCTTATGTAGAGGAATCTTCCTCCTGTCCTCTCCCTTGCTCTCATCTTGTTCATTCCATTCCACTTCACTATAGCTGCCCTGAATTCCTCCTTTTTTCTTATTTATTCTTCTCTGTGCATACTTTTAACTCTTTTAATATTTTCAGAAAATATCTACAGTACATGATGACAGAAAAAAATCAACCCAACTCTTTAGGTCAGTCAACAAGCAATAAAGAGAGAGACATTCTAAATATATATTTATTCAATTGATATAAGTCCATTAAAATAAACATTAGTAGGAATTAAGTTTTCTTTTCAGGCTTGTGATTTAGAAAGTTTCTTCCTCATTGGAAATGATAACACAGGAGATTTCTAGCTCATCTCCTATATCTCTTGATAGCATTCTATCACCTTCATACAAGTATCTGGTGATTGTTAAAGTACCCCTCCCACACACACATGAGCATGAGGATAGGTACACATAGACACACACACACACACACACACACACACACACACACATACACACACACACACACACAAGCATGAATACACATGCATTCACAAGCACACACACAAACAGAGACACACACACACACACATAGGCATGAGTATACATGCACACAGGCGCACACACACGAACATGCACACATATACAAGCATGAGTACACATGCACACAAGGGCACACACACAGAGGCAAACATACACACATGAACATGAGTATACATGCAAACATAGACACACACACACAAACATGTATACATATACATGAGCATGAGTACATACGTGCACACAGGCACACACATATAAACATGAGTACACATTCACACACAGACACACACAGAGACAAACGCAAACACATACATATAAGTGCACACACATGTACAAATGCAAATTCTACTCACATTATTTTGTTTGCTTTTAGCTTTAATCATACTTTTTGCTTCATCTACCTTGGGCTGAACTGACACATTTGGATCTTCATCTAATCTCTGTGATTTCCCCATTTCTTACTATATCTCTATTCTGACCAAGAGCAGAAGCTAAGTGCCAGAAAAAGGAAGGCAGGAGAGTTATCCTTCACATTCTTTTCATGCAATGAAATATAGGGTAAATAGTATTTTGTGGGAACAAGTTGATCTGGCAGAATGCCATCATCCAATCAACGGCAGCTGTTGGAAGAACACCACAAGGGGAATAGAGAGATGTCCTATTGAAAAATGTGCTCCTAATGACCCGTCATTTTATCACCCATTTTACATCTTCCTGCTTCTTCCACTCTTTCTCCAACATCTTGGCTGTCCAGCAAAAACCTAGAGTTCATATACATTATACACATACAGAATTTCTCTTGATGCACACTACATAAGCTAAAGAGAAGTAAGCTTAGGAATGCAGTCATTACGGTAGTGCTGGTTTTACATATTTACTCAACTGATATTTATTAAGCACTAAAAAAGACAAAAGAATAGATTATGTAGATCTGAGTTATGGATGGAATTAATATTCCTACACTGAAATTCCTATTTCACCTCAGATAAAGTCTTAAAATTCTCCTCCAGAACATGAAAAAGAAAGTTAAATGCTGTGAGTCATCATATTTGATTTAATGATCTTTTCAGCTAGATGTATGTTAATATTAACTTCAGCCATACATGCAATATATGCATGATATGACAAAAATATATAATGTAAATATGATAGTCTAATCAATTTTCATGATATTTTTTAAAACTCATTAAAGACCCCTCTCTCTGTGTACTTGTGTTATAAGCATGTGTGAGCATGTGGAGGTTCAGAATTTGACTTTGGCATACCTTCCTCAGATGCTTGTCTATCTTTGTGAGATCGAGTTTCTCAATGTACCTGGAACTCACTTAGATAAGCTAGTAAGTGAGCCCCTAGCAAGTGTCTTTCCCTGGGGTTCAGCATTGAGATTAAAGGCCCAGTTTTTACATAGATTCTAAGGGTAGAAACTCAAGGCCTTATGCTTGAACCATACACAATTTACCCTCTGAGTCATCTCCCTACCTGCTAAAAAGACATCTTAACTTGAATAAAACAATACTGGTTTGAAAAATATATAAAAGAAAAATTATTTTTAGTCAAACCTCTGCTATAGAAAAGTGTTGAAATGTTTTTTATTGCTGGTCATGATGCAGTAAGTAAACATTCACATCCATCCGTAATCACTAGTCTATGTAATTTAAATACACGATACTACAATTAGGTTAATATAATGTTTAATTTCCCAATGCACAGTTCATTTTAAACACATACACTTTGAGTTTGATTTGAAAAGGAAATAATGGATTGCATCAAAATACTATTCAGAGAATCAAAAAAAAAAAAAAATACAGCAGCCAGTGAGAAAGAGTAAGATGAATTTCTGCCTTCTTGTCAAATGCGAATCGATTGGTTTAATTTAAATTTAAAAAAATTTGAATGCATAATGTTTTCTAAGGAGGGAAGTTGGGCTTAAACATTTCTTCAAATAACTTTTGAAACCTTAAAGTTAAAATATCTGTGTGTGTGTGTGTGTGTGTGTGTGTGTGTGTGTGTGTGTGTGAGAGAGAGAGAGAGAGAGAGAGAGAGAGAGAGAGAGAGAGAGAGACCTTAAATTAAAATATTGGAATGTGTGTAGGGTTTACCTGTGTGTATGCATGTATATGTGCATATATGATATTAAAATAACTTAGATTTCTGTTATTTCAAAACTCTAAGCTTCTTTTCTAAATGCGCATGCATTTTGCAGATACAATCATATAGGCTCTGTATGTGGATCATTCTTTCATAACTTCCAAACTTTGTAGCACTAGTGCTATAGAAGAGAAAGGAGGAGCATAGTAAGAAACCTAACATTGTGGGCTTCACTTATATCGGATCAAAAAGATTCTTTGTAGAAAAAAGTAACTAAGGCTCGATGACTCCTTTCTCGTTTTTTCCCAGTCAGATCATGATGATATGATTTAGATATCAAATTATATATATATATATGCATACACACACATATATACTTGAACTAGCTCTTCCCTATGACTGTTGTACCACTTTACTTTGGTCTCAGTGGTAAATAGGAAATGCCACTTCACACCACACACTGTTCGTCTCAGCATCGCAGAGGTAAAAGATGGCATGTAAAAAAAAAAATGACATGTACAAGAAGTCTCACATTCACATGATGCTAACCACAACATGCAAAGCAGTTTGAGCTGAAGTTAAGAGTTCATAAGTACAAAAAAAACTGTAGTAGTATACTAAACTTAAATTATGGGCATATTTTCATATTTCTTCTTTTCTACTGTCATGATTTTATATAAAATAATAACTTTTAGGTCTTTCATAGCTTTAAAATAAAAATCCTTATCTAGTTTTTATTACATATGGTGCATTCTAATTATTCAAATTAGCAATGTGTTTTATATACCTCGTATGTACACCGCCTTTGCTGGAATATGTTGTGAGATTTAAAGATAATCCATAGTTACTATCTTCAAGAAGGACTATACATGGTGGGACTGATTATTCTGGCAGCATGTGTGTAGTAGAGAATTGCAAATTCGATCATCAATAGGAGGAGAGGACCTCGGCCTAGTGAAGGTTCTGTGTCCCAGTGTAGGGGAATGCCAGGGCCAATAAGTGGGAGAGGGTGGGGTGGCAGGCATGGGGAGGGGGGAGGCAGCAGGGCTTTGTTCTTGTTGTTTTTGTTTGTTTGTTTCTTTGTTTTTTGGAGGGGAAACTGGGAAAGGAGAAATTTACATGTAAATAAAGAAAATATCTAATTTAAAAAAAAAGAATGTCGTTCATTTGCTTTTTGCATAGAAAATTAATGTTAAAATTACACATTTTGAATTTCTTTTGTGGAACATTCAACTGTACCCATCTATGAGAATATAAACATGTTAAAATAACACGTGTGGTTTTAAGATGTAATCCACTGAGCAAAACATTTTACTGAATATCAAATTGTTCAATATTTAGGGGTTGGTATTATAAATTCTGAATATATAAAGCAGTAGGGGCTGCTCCTTCCGGGAGCTAACTTTCACTTTTTGATGGTGAATTAGACCATGTAATAAATTTCAAGAAGTATTTTATTATTGTTATTGTTTTGGCTAATCAAGAAATGACCCTCAACATGTAGATGTGGAAACTCCCTGTTTTTCCAGCAGTCAGATGTTATGAATTTGTGTTGAGTTAACAGCAAAAATGGCTGACACTCCTACTCTCCCACTAAGGAAACGGAACTTGAAAGATATATTTCCTTGTTTTGTTCCTGTAACTCTCTCCCTCTTACTTATCTACTTTTCTTACATTTTTTTTTTAGATTCTATTTCCTAGAAATCAGTAAATTATTTACTAATATTTCATGTCGACGAAGAAGACAATTGCGAATTTTCTTTGTATTTTTCCTCTGCCTTTCTCTTCTTTTCTCTCTCTCTTTCATTATTTCGTCCTTCTTTCCTTTCTTTATTTCATTTTGTTTCGGTTTTTATTCTTTTTTTTTTTTTTTCCACTGCAGTGGGAAGCTGCTGCTGAAGAACACAGTGAGAACATGAAGGGTTTAATTACCTAAAGAACCACTCCCTTCCTGACCTGGACAGCTCATTGCAAAGACTCAAGCATTAATTGGACACAAAAATGAAAGTAATGCATAAAGAAATAGGGCAGTATACCTAAATGTAAGTGAACTGACAATGTATCAAGAACATTAGAAACACAATATCTGCTCAGTGTTCAATTCCAAAATGCTTCAGAGCATTTAATTACCTTTCTAGTAATTACCTGGAAAAGTAGTTCTAGGTATGCTTAATAGCAACCCTCAACACACCGCAAAATACAGAAAGGTTTCCAAAGTTCTCAGAGAGGAGCCAGCTTCAGAGAACCCATGAACCATATCCTGAAAGCGCCACCTACCAGTTGTAGCTCAAACTGCAGTGGAAAATAATCTAAACCAAGCCTCTGCAAACACCTAAATGGTTTCTGAAGATACAAAATGTACCGTTCCACCCAGTATTTAAAGCATTTTAACTGAATTGTCATTTTCTGGTTTTGCTGTGCTCTCACAATGAATGATTTATGAGTTTCCAGCAAATATGTCACACACCCCATGAATCCTACATACGGATCTTACGGAGCAACGAAATAGAACCTTCTGAACTATTATATGACAGTTCAAGTTACATCATAAGTTACATAAATATATATCTATATCTATATCTATATCTATATCTATATCTATATCTATATCTATATATATCTATATATCTATATATATATATATATATATATATTCTGCAGCAGAAAATAAGTGCCAATAGCTTGTCCCTGACCTTCTATGGCAGGGTATTATGAAGGAAAGTCTATCATGAGTTCTTATGTCACATGCCTTTTAGGGATAGCCTGAAGTCCATTGACTTGTATGTTTATGGTTTATCCCAGAATTGATTTGGACATGCTATTCAAAAGCATGAAAACTTATCTTTTAATTTTTTCTATGTAACTTGAGAAAAAACAAAATATGTTTTTTGGATATTTTCTTTTTACATTTCAAATGTTATCCCCTTTCCCATCCCCCCCTTCCCCGGGAAACTCCATATCCCCTGCCCCTCCCCCTTTTTCTATGAGGGTGTTCCCCCACCCACCCACACCTGCCTCCCAGTCCTCACATTCCTGTACAGTGAGTCATCGACCCTTCACAGAACCAAGAATCTCTCCTCCCATTGATGACCAACAAGGCCATCCTCTGCTTTATATGTAGCTGGAGCCAGGAGGTCCCTCTATGTGTACTCTGTGGTTGGTGGTTTAGTCCCTGGAAGCTCTGGAGGATCTGGTTGGTTGATACTGTTGTTCTTCCTATGGGGTTGCAATATTTTCTTCAGTCACTTGACCAAAATGTGGAAAAGAATACAGTTCTTTTTTTTTTTTTGAACTGGTGTTTTGCCATAGGGTGTGTGTATGCACTGTGGGCATGCGTGGTGCCCACTGAGGTCAGTAGAAGTCATCAGAGTCTCTCAAATTGGAGTTAGACATGGCTATGACCTACCATGTGGGTTCTGCAAACTAAACCTCCGCCCTTTTCAAGAAAGACAAGTGCTTGTCCTTCACCACTGGGCTATCCCTCTAGCCCCTGGAAAATAATTTTAATCTCAACTTTTTCTTGAAACAGTGCTTTAGTAAGAAGGCAGCAAAGTCACTCATGCACAGGAGATAAGAACTTTGACAAAGCTAACAGTTAACAGGCTCCATGCTCACTCACCCCTCATCCTCCGTCCTTATCCTCTGAATCTTCTACTCTTCTGAAAGAAGTAGAAAATTATATAAGCATTTTAGAATAAATGTCCTTTAGGGACTCAAAATGGGTCATTTCTACTATCCAGTTGTAAAAGTGGAAGGAGGTGTGCACACTGGCCGATCAGAATAACTGTGAGCTGACTGACAAGCATGCTTCTCACACATAACAGAGATGCTGCCCAATGTTACTAGATGGCTGAGCATTTAGGTCTCTGCCAGGATTAAAAATAAAAAATAAAAACTGTTATTCAAAGTACAAAAAAAAGACTTAAAAAAAGTTGTAAAAAAGAGTGACGGAAAAAAAAATATATATCTACTGCAGACTACAAATGAATTGATGGAAGAAATATCCATGAGACCATAAGGCTTTAGTTGTTCAACTTCCTTTTTAAGGACTTTATGAAGAATTTTATAAAGTCACGACTAATGTTCCCTTTTATTTTTCTTTTAGGAAAAAGGAATATTTTGTTTGTACATATCCAGACCTCAGTAATACAAGGCCTTTCCTCTTTTGGAAAGGAAACTTTTTATATCCTTTGCAAATACATTCAATCTGGTACACAAATGTAACTAATTAAAAGTAGTAGTTTGACTGAAGATCTGTCTGTATTCATCTCATGCAAAATATGACCGGAGGTTAATTCAAGCCATTTAGCATCACATTGTTTGAATGGTGTTGTGTTTTAGATCTGAAGACTTGCCAGTTAGACTTGGTAGTTCTAGATGATTGGTGCCTAAACTTGAACTTTGTAGTTGGTACTTGTTTCCCTGAAAATCTCAGGGGTAGTATAGAGAGCAGATAATTAAAAGTCATAAAACTGTGTAGGAATCTACAAGTATCTCCAATCATAGTGTTATCCACCCGTTTTCTTGTGTCCAAACATTAATATAATGTTTATTTTGTAGCTAAATAAAATAAAATAATTTGTAGCTGGTAGTTAAAGAAAGATAATGAAAGTACTGCTTGAATTGTTAATTGTGTCTTTAATTCTTTAAAAGTAGAATTATATTTAACTATGAAAATAGCATTTAATATATATGAAAAACAATTGCAAGTATATTTACCTCAGTTTATAAGTTAACTTTTTCACTTACTCTTTTGTTTGTTTGTTTGTTGTATCGAGACAGGGTTTCTCTGTAGAGTCCTGGCTGTCCTGGAACTCACTCTGTAGACCAGACTGGCCTTGTACTCAGAAATTTACTAGAACTCACTCTGTAGACCAGGCCGGCCTTGCACTCAGAAATCCACCTGCCTCTGCCTCCAAGTGCTAGGATTAAAGGTTTGCGCCACCACTGCCCGGCTTCACTTACCCTTTAGAGTAGATTTCAATTTTCAGATCAAGGAAGATTTTCAGTTCAGACCTCCATAGTTTCTCACCTAGACTGTTGCTATGTTGTTAAATGCATCTCACATCCTGAGCTTTCTTCTCAGTATCCTTGGTCCATCCTTTGTATGGCTCTCATTCTCAGTATCCCACTAGTTATACATAGAAGTGCACACTGACCCACTGCTGTGATTCCCTTTGAACAAGTCTTCTCTCCACATCTGCATTTCAAGCCTGAATTTGATTCTCCCTGGATCAGTCACAGCTGTTGAAAGACTCTTCTGCCATCCTTCCTCCTTTCTATTCCTATTCCATAATCTTTAATGTTCACCACATCCTCATTCAATTTAAAATACATATTAAAATGGCATTCTTAGAGTAAAGTTTGGATCATGTAGTTGAGAATTGTAACGGCAAAAGAGTATAATCCTGGCACTGAAGGAAGTACATAGTAGTTGCAGTTATAGGTGCAATGACTATTGATAACTGAGAAAGCAAACACAGAATGTAAGATGCTGGTATGAAGATATGGCGAGGTAGTTAGTTAGGACAATTTTCTGAAGAGGTTCATGGCTGAAAAAGTATTAAGTTCTCTGGATCATAATTATCACTGAGCATAAAGCTTCAAGGATAGAAGATATGACTAAAAAGGCTGATTGGTTGGTTGGTTAATCAAAAATACAATGTGGTAGATAGACTATTGTCAGTACATGTTTCAATTATATTGGGCTATCTATAGTCATCTTAACTGCTCTTTACTGTCATTCTCTGTATGTGACCTAACACTAAATAACTCATATCAATATACATAAAGATTCCTGCTTTCACCACCCTAAAGCATACAAATGCTATCAGATAATATCTGTGACTATGGCTGAGATTTCCTCCACTTTTCTGTTACCTGCTTATCCGATATTTTCACAGAGGTGCTAGACACATGTCCTGGATTATTAGTATAAAACTTCATGAGACTGTAACCACATCAGAACATGGTATATGGTTTGAGTGAGAATGTCCCCTAAATGTTCATATGTTTGTTCTTCGTTCTCAGTTGGTAGAACTACTTGGGAAGGAATTGGTAGAACATGGATCTATGTACTAGGACCGTGGCCACTCATGTTTGCCTCTAGAGTAACCCATCTTTTGGTACTTTTGGGGCTGTTTCTTTTGGTAGTATTATCAATATCTCCTTTTCTTCTGTTTATTGACAATAGTTTCTGAGGAATTAGAAACTAATTGGAATTAGTTTCTCTGGAATTAGAAACTAATACCAGAATAGCTTCTGGTATTAGCAGTATTAAATTGTGACTAAATCTTTGCTATATCCATAACTCAATATGAATAATATGCTGGACTTTTTACTCAAATTTTAACAGAATGAATGATCTAGAAGAATGTTGCAGTTTGAATTGGGTGTTCTGCACTCTTTTCTTGAAATGGAGAGAGAAACTTTGAGAATTCTTCCCATGAAATATCAATGCCACCTTTTTAGTCCTTTTTTCATGATGTTTTTAGTTATGACTTCCTGTAATTTCTCTCTTTTATTCCTTTGTTACTTTTTTGTTTGTTTAGTTTTGGAGAAGCACACCAAGCTGGCTAGAATGCACATCCTACATTCATAATAACTTTTGTTTCCCTAATGATTCATCAATACTTCTAAAATTAGGATATTACAGTATACAAGGTAACTGAAAAAATGTGTGGAGATACCAGCAAAATTTTTGATTGAGTTCGAGGCAGCTCTGAGACAAGGATAGACTGATTAATGTGTGAGGAAACCAACACCTTTTACCCTTGAGAATTTTGGGCTGACTGTTGAGCCTGCTAACTTGTATTTGGATTTTGCAAGAGTTCAGTTAATTCTTAGGTCAGATGCTGCTGCATGCTCAAATGTATAACAAACAACATCTCTAAAAAGTCTATCATTTTCCCTGCTATCATCTTAAAGAAGCAGCTGGTCAAAATACCTATAAGAACTAACAGTTGGAGAAAGCATCTGTAAATTCTTTTGTCTGACAATCTCTGATTTTTGTCTAAGAAACCATGTCCTAAATTCGTGTTTAGACTTTGTAAATTTCCTTTCTCCCCAACTGGGGACTTAGAGACACAGTAAAATGTGTTGATTTCAAAACAGAAAATTATTTACTCAGGTTCCTTTTTCAATTCTTGAGATTTTTTTTCCTAGTATATTTCTGTTCACAAATCTTAACCCTTCCTTGGATTAGTGTGTGACTTGCCAAGATTCTAGATGGCTGTTCAGTGCTCAATAAACAGTTAAATGGCTAGCATTAACACGGCAGGGCATTAGAAAAATAAACAATGAGCTACACTTGGCATGGCAACAGAAGAGCTAATCATACTCCGGGCTCTCAAGATGAGTTATTGTCGTTTATTCAGGGATTGATGATTCTCATGAGACACTAATTCAGGTTTTGGTGGAAGTTCAGAGAAAGGAGATATTGGAATTCCTCCAGTGGATTCACCAGGCTTTTTTATTTACTTGTCAAATATGTTAGATTAGCAGTGAAATCTGCTACTGAGCAACTGGTCTAAAGAGTTTTGCATCTATGGCCATTGCTGATTGGACAATCATTTCACTTAAAACTATTTGGTTAACTGGTTGTAGAATTGGCAATTGTTTAGTTCTCCTATGACTCATAGTTACAGTGTCAGACATATTTAGAATGTTTTATAAACTGATATCTTTTAGTTATGTAATGTGAGGTTTGCTTAGCAAGTTCAGCAATAAGTTGAAAATTATGTGTAGAATCATTTGACTAATTAGCACACATGCAATGTATTGCAGAGAGAAAGCCCTTGCTACCCTCTAGCTCTTGGGAATCTTTCTCACAGTCCTATGAATCAGTACCTAAGGTTTTCTTGTCTTCATTAGATGCATTGATTGTATTTTTCCTAGTAAGTGTAGGTTCACTAAAACAATGCTGTTCTTTTTTATTGAAGAGAAATTCTTTTCTCATAAGCTATATTCTAAGTATACTTCCCCTCCCCCTACTCCTTCCACTTCCATTCTCTTTCTTCTTTTTAATAGGAAAGTACAGGCTTCTAAAGGATAACAATGAAACATGATTTAAAAAATATATAATAAGGTAAAACAAAAATACATCATATTGAAGTTGGACCATGCAACACAACAGAAGGAAATAGTCCTAAGAGGAAGAACAAGAATCAGAGACACACTCATTATTTCACTCAAGAGCCCCATAAAAACACTAAACTCAAATCGATAATGTATACACAAAGGATCTGGTGTAGACCTGTGTAAGCCCTCTGCATGCTGCTTCAGTCTCCATGAGTTCATATGAGCTTTGCTCAGTTGATGTAAAGGACTTTGTTCTCCTGGTATCCTTTATTACGTCTGGCTCTTACACTCTTTCCATCTCCTCTTCTGCTGCATTCCCTGAGTTCTGAGAGAAAAGTAATGATGGAGTCATGTCTTCTCTCTCTGCGTAATGTCTGGATGTAGACTTCTGCTTTTGTTCCCATCTGCTGCAACAGGAAGCTTCTCTGATAATGACTAGATAAGGCACTGATCTATGAGTATAGCAGAATATCTTCAGGAGTCATTTTTATTAATACTTATTTTTAAAGACCAATTGTGTTTGGTTTTATCTGAGGTCTCTGGGATATATAGTCTCTGGATCTTGGTTAGCCAAGCAGTGTCTGGTATGGGACTTTTCTCATAGAATAAACCTTAAGTCAAATCAGACATTGGTTGGATAGACTTCTCCAGTTCAATGAGTTGTGTGGATGTTGTCCTGTGCAATGGGGCCCTGTTCTCTATTGCAGAGGACAATTCATTTTCTTAGCAGCAGCCTGGGTTGTTTGGGGAATTTTCATAAGGAGATTGAATGCACCCTAACCCTAAACTGAAAGACTCACCTGGCTACAAGATATGGCCAGTTGAGACACTGTATGCCTATTACTAGGAGTCCTTATTAGGATCACCTTCATATACTTTAGGAAGTTTCCACTACACTAAGTTTATGTATTGTTTCTCAAATATCCATTAATCTCAGCTGTTTCTCCCTGAATTTTCTTCTGTTACTCTTTATTTCCTCCCCTCTACCACCTGATCATCCTATGCCCATCCCTACATGCCCTAGTCTACCTTCAAACTCTTTTATTTCTCCATCCCTCTAGTTCCTTCCTCTATATTTAATCTCTCAATCTACAGATTGTAGCTTGATTATCAATTCTTTAATGGCTAATATTCTCATATAAGCAAATACATACCATATTTAGCCCTCTGTGTCTGCCTTACCTCATTCAGAATGTTTTTTTTTTAAAGTTTCATCCTTTTGACTGTGGATTTCATGATGTCATTATTTTATCATCTGAGTAATACTCCGTTATCTAAATGTACCAACCTTTCTTTATCTATTCTTTTGTTGAGGGGCATCTAGATTGTATCCAGTTTCTGGCTAATGTGCATAAAGTAGAAATGGACATGGTTGAGCAATACCTTGTGGTAGGATGGAGCATCCTTTGGGTATATGCCCAAGAGTGGTATATCTGGATCTTGAGGTCAATCAATTCCCAACCTTCTGAGAAAATGTCATACTGATTTTCACAATGACTGTAGAAGCTTTTACTCCCACTAGCAATGAAAGAATATTTACTCTTATACTGCATCATTATTAATATGAGTGGCTACTTGTGTTATTGATCGTATCCATTATGACACATGGAATCTCAAAGTAGCTTCAATTTGCATATTCCCGATGGCTAAGGATGTTGAACATTTCTCTAAGTGTTTTTTCAGCCCTTTGAGTTTCTTTTATTGAGAATTCCCTGCTTAAATTTGTCCTGTTTAAAAATTTCTTTTTTTACTTATTCCATTTACATACTACTCACTGCTCCCCCCCCCCAGGTCACCCCTTCCCCCATCTTTCCCCCATCTCCCTCCCCTTCTCCTCTAAGTTGGGTATCCAACCTTGGCACTTCAAGTCTCTATGAGCTAGATGTTCCCTATCCCTGAGGCCAGACAATGTAACCCAGGTAGAAGATATATCCCACATGTGGGCAACACTTTTAAATCAGATTATTTGCTTTTTTAGTATGTTGTTTCTTGAGTTTTTTCTTTTTAATTTAAGTATTAGTCCTCTACTGGATGTAGACTTGGAAAAAAAATTGCCATTCTGTAGGCTGATCCTTTGTCTGAACGACAGTGTCCATTGCCAACTTTTTTGTTTGAATTACTTCCATCAAACTGAACTGCCGGCCAGTTTGTGGGGGCATTTTCTTGATTAATGACTAATGTGGGAGGACCTAGCCCACTGTGGGTGGGATCACTTCTATGCATGTGGTTCTTGGTTGTACAAGGAAGCAACATGAACAATCCATGGGAAGCAGATCAGTAAACAGAAGCTATCCACTATGGCTTCTCCTTCAGTCCCTGCTTCTAAGTTCCTTCTCAGTCTTCATGTTATGACTACTCTTAAGGATGAATTGTGATGCAGAAGTATAAACTACTACATACCCTTCATTGCTCAAGTTTCTTTGGGTCATGCTCTTTATCATAGCAATAGGATCCAAACTAGGACAGTAGGAATAAAAATAAAGATAATGATTTTGAATGCTTGTTTGTCCATCTCTGTGCTCAAACAACAGAAATAGCAGCACACTTTTATTTTTATGGTAGATGACAGTGAATTCTAAGAACAGCATTATTTCCCAAGAAACGTCATTTTGGTCTACCTTATAGCAAAGAAAACCTGGGCTTCGAGTGAGTGAGGTCATGGTCTAAACTTCCACATACAGTGTGATAGATTCAAATTGCAAAAGCAACAATGTCTAGTTTTACAGTCTCTCATGTTATTTCCTCCACTTTATTGTACACTCAGAAAACTTTCTTCACGTTAGAGTGGTGAAGGTGTGGAAATTCCTCCAGCCCAGTTCAATGCCAGTCACCTGAGAAGGGAGAACCTGGGACTGTGGAGATAATGCATTATCACAGCTGGTCTTCCAAGGATGAGTTGGGCTTTGTAACCAAGATGGAGTTGTTGAAATGTTTTTCTGACACCTCCATGAAAAGGATCTTAAAAAAGAAGATAAGACAAAAGGCAACATGTGTCATGAAAATGAAATTAAGACAAGGTTATAGATTATATTATCAAAGTATTGGGAAATTGGTAACAAAAAAAAAGAAAGAAAGAAAAAAGAAAAAATAGAAGTAATTCCTTGTTTTTTGTTTGCTGGACTACATTATAATGGTGTCACCAGGAGCAAAATGAACACAGGAAAACATCCATTTAGAACAGGGAAAGAGGAAAAATATAAATGGATTTACTGGTATTAGAGTGTAATTGTGAGCAGAAATGTGAGGTAGTTTTTCGTATTCAGGGGGATTGTCTTCCTGTTCTGTTCTCCTCAGTGATTCTAAGGCCCCTTTCAGCATCTCAGCATCAGTGATAGTACCTCTCATTTTATTCTAGTCTTTGCCTTGTTTTCTAGAAGTCCATCTTCTCATCCAGTATTGCTGTTTCAATAGCAACCTCGTGTACTGTTTTATGCACTGATGGATATATGAATTATTTTCCCAAAAGGACTGAAAGTTATGGAGATGTGTGGCTTAAGTCAGGGTTTAGAGATTCTGTTATTATCTCTCTAGAACTTATTTTATCCACACTTGGATTTTGTTTTATTGATAGATATACAATTCTCATGCTGTTATATTCTGCTCATTTTCCAATGTGTCTGCCTAATAGCTATCCATAGGTAACTTTGGCTGAAAAAGGAATATCATCCGGATTGTATATTGAATCTCCAGAGATACATCATTTCAAACAGAGCTAAGGATACAAGGTCCATAATCCAAACGTATACTTTGAATTCAGAAAGACTTACTTATATGGACTATATCTGATACAGGTATGTAAATTAATAGACAGGATTCAGTATACTCCTGTAATTTCTTTTCCATTGCGCTTTTATAAGCTTGTAATAATAATAATAATAATAATAATAATAATAATAATAATAAAGAAAACAACCAATAGTCAGGGAGATTTTTGCTGATTAAATACTTTAGAGTCATAATACTTGACTTGATGAGTTTTACCTCAAAATTAGTAAGTATATTTTTCATTTAAGATACAATTACAAGCACAAATACATGCATCTTCATGCATTGCTTATATTTGTTAGTTTCTTTATTAACTTTCTACCAAATACTAGTTTAGGCTTTTCACCCTCTTACTAATTTATCAAATATAAAATACAAGTTAGAACTTTGTTTTAATAATAGTATTATTATTAATATATTTTATAAAAATTAGTATTTCTCTCATATTATTTACTAGCATTGTGACTGTAATTATTTGAGGATCTCAACAATCTATATTGAAGTATGTGACTATGATGTGTATGTGTGTGTAAGTTTGAGTGTGTGTGTCTGTGTTTGTGTGTGCTCATGAGCATCTATAATTGTACGCATGTGTGTTTCTGTGTGAGCATGCCTTTGTGTCTGTGTGTCTGTATATATGTGTCTGTATGTGAATCTGTGTGTATATATATGTGTTCTTGAGAATTTGTATTGCAGTGAATCAGATTCTTATAAGTGGAGTTATTGGGAAGAAGAGGAAAAGTTAAATTATGTACACATTCCCAGATTTCTCACCAAGTTCATACCTGTTCACACCAAATACATATGAGGCTATTTTACATTACATCCTTGTTAGCACTAAATGTTTTCAAAAATATACTCTAATTAAATATCTAAGTAAAAAGTATGTTACCTTATTAGATAATAAACTTGAATATTTTGTGAGAATTTTGGGGTCTTCATATTTTTTAAATTAATTTTGGCCTTATTATTATAATGTGTCTGTTTTTTGAGTAAGACTTTTTTTAATACCTGTTATGAATTCCCAAATTTTACTCAATAGGTAATAGAGCCACTTTTCATTTTACTTTGTATGTTTTGTTAACTAATTAAAATTTTCCTCTCTTGAATATTTTAAATTGTATATTTTAAATGACTTCAGTTGGAATGTTCAAACCTACATTACAGCAACATGTATCAAGACATTAAATACACTGACTACATGTTAACCTTGTACTGTCTGCTTTTAATCATTTCAGCATGTGCAAGGCAAGTCTTCAAGTACTTACCAGACATAAGTGAAGCATTTGCAATGAATAAAAGAAAGGAGACTTGCTTGCCAAACTACTGTGTTTTGCGTTTACCTCTATGTTCTCTTTTTAACATATACAATCAGGCATATTTTAGAGGGGCATGCATACATAAGCATATTATGTTATATCCCAACACAAGACTATTTTCAACCTCACAATGATTTCAATATATTAGAGATTGTAATGTGAGACTAGGACTTAATTTATAACCAGCAATCAGAGTTTAGTGATTATTTTTCAAGCGATGAGGCTTGAGAAATTTTTTAAAAGAGCTAGACTGTAGAAACTTTCCCTTGAAATGAGATGTTCAAGTAGCAAATTTACTAATATAATGGAAATTGAGCAAGTTGATTTAAACAAGAGAAATTTTTCACTTATTTCATTCCTTTCATTTCAGTCCAATCTTTCAACAAAATCAATAGGTAGAATTAAATATTCTCAAATATGTATTTTAGTAGATATTTTTTCTCTTTTCTGTCTTTCCCCTCCACTCCATTCCCACCTGTTTTGGCTTCATCAATGAGGAAATTTGATCAGGTAAAAGCTTTTTTCACCATTTGAAGATACATCCAAGGCAATTCTAATAAAGCTTGAGAGTTTACATGTTCTTTCTACCCAAGAAGTATAGACATTACACATTTTCATTGTCTGCTGGTTAGTTGCATGCTTGGAAAATATTCAGTAAGTCAGTGTATCTAAACAAAAGAATATAAGTAGAAACTCATATGTATGTTGAATGGGTACAGTACCTCAAATAGTCTGTTGCTGAAAAGAGCCATAAAGTTTCTTATGGACCTCAAATATACTCCTTTTAAAACAAGATATAAGGACAGTGACATATATCCTATATAATAGTTATCGGAGTCTCCGGTGTTAATACTAGTCTCAGAATAGCCACTTTCTATCTATGTGATCTTGGGCAATTTATTTGACCTCTTTAAATAGTATTAATTATGTTGTCAGGGGTTATTTCCTCCTGTCATCTGGAAGACATAATGGAAAGGACATTAGACTAGAAATAATACTGTGGCTGTGGTTTCTGCTCTCTGCTCTACTCTACTCGTACTCTAGTCCTAGGTTTACTTATCTGGGATAAAGGGATTGACTGAAGCAATTTGTAAAGCTTTTGGCCATGTTTTAGGACACAAAGTACCTTTGTCTTCAAATTGTATTTCATATTCATGAGAAAACAATTTCAACATTCCTCTTCCCTATTTATTTCTTTGTGTCAGTCAG
>JADRCD010104513.1:657-13119 GCA_019843815.1 Montemys delectorum | reverse complement strand
GAACCATTGTCTTCCCTTGTGTATCCAGGCTCCAAAGGATAACTCCCAACCCATGGTCGCAAAGAAGGCTCCAGTTAAACTCTGCAGATCACAAAACAAAACAAATAGACAAGGGCATGAGAAAGAGATTTGTAGGGAAGAGGGAGAAAGACAGAAGTAAGAGGGAAATGGGAGTTTGTGGGGATAAGAGTAGTCATTTAAATCATGTGTATGTGTGAAATTGTCAATGAACACAATTTAATTAATTTTAAAACCTGAGAAAAAACAAGACAATATAAAAATATGTGCTAAACTAATCCCCTGCTGTAAAGGCTTGGTTTCCAATTTTTTAGTACTTGACATGGTGCTGCCCCTGGCAAGGACATATGTCATAAGCCACCAGCATGATGATGTCATAAGCCACCAGCATGATGATGTCATAAGCCACCAGCATGATGATGTCATAGGCTACCAGCATGGTGACAATGTCCAGAAGAACAACTTTGTAACATCCACCCCAAAGTCTACACATGATCCTGTATAACCTTCAGGAAAATATTAGCTGGACCCAAATGTTCTGAAGCACCCCCGCCAGCCCTCCTCCAAGCTGTCCACCTCGTTAACAACAAGACTGAGAAAGCATCACAGGGCAGAGGTTGTCAGGGAGCCATGATCATTAGATGAAGCATGGTGCCCTAGATTGTATTGGGAACAAAGAGAAAGTGTTCAAGGGAAAAGCAAGACTCACATGGAGTCTGGATTTAGCTAAATTGGTTACTTAACTATAACAACTCTTCCCTAATGATGCCATCTCTCAGCACAGGGGAAATGGGTGACAATTAGGTGAGACCCCTCCCCCTATACCTACCTGAGCTTAAAACCTCACCCCAGATCTAAAGCTATCACAAATTCAACTTTCATTCAGATAGGTGTTATGTGTTCTTATTGACTTTGAGTTTGAGTATGTGGGCGTGTGCCACAGAGCATATGTGGATCTCAAAGGACATCTTTAAAAGATAGTTTCTCTCTTTGTCATGTTGGTCCTAGGAAAGGAACTCTGTTTGCAGGCTTGATCTTAAGTGCCTGTAACCAATGAGCCATCTTGCTGCCTCTCTACTTTCACCTTTAAAACAAAAAACAAAAAACAAAAAACAAAAAACAAAAAAAACCCCACAAGTTCTTAACTTGCTTCCGTTGGTTCATTGCATTGAGAGTTCTGACAAATGTTCAGGTTCTCAATACATTTTTGTGAAATTACCATCATTGTAATCGTAATTTAATGCGTCGTTTCTGACTACTTTTTAAAGTAAAAAAAAATAAAATCTTACTTTTGCTGCTTGGCAGCCTTAAGTCAAATGTCATTTTGGCAAATTACATAATAATATACTCTCCAGTTAATTCCTTGGCTGAACTCAGAGAGGATATGGCGAGAACGGCCAGATAAACACCATGACGCAGCCTACCTTCTCAGTTGGGCTGGGTCTCCACGGGCCAATGGATTAAGAAGTGAAGGGAAAGGAAGGGGGGGAAACCTCCCAGGGAAATACAAGAGCAGAAAGATAGAGGAAGCCATTTTTACATAGTCATTTTTCTGATTGCAGCCTAGCTTCCTGTGCGAGTTCCCAACAGCGCTGCCTTTAAAGTGAATCACTGGTGATCAAAGGCAGACCAAAATAACGCATTGTTCCTCTAGAGATGAGAAGGTGAAGTCCTATCATTCCAGAGGGTATTCTTGGGGGAGGAAAGAAAGAAGAGCAAAGAGACACCACATTGCCAAGGTTTGCTAAAAGCGAGGCCTATAATTTTGCTCTTTTGAAATCTCTTTTGAAAACACTTGCCTGATGAGACAGGCGTAAGCAATGCTCAGGCACGCGCTGAAAAGTTCATCTGTTCTGCTCCTGCCGCCGCTGCTTCCTATCGCTGTGCACCTGGAAGATCTAACGTGTCTGGTCCTGCTCTTAGCTTTTTGTATGTAGGGAGATGTACAAGGATTGTGCATCTGTGTGCCGGCTGCTGCCGTAGGCAACTCCAGGTATATTCTTACAAAATCTCCACAACAATGAAGAGCAAAGGATGGAAGGCTCCGACTCCATCTGTTGTTCAGTCCGTTCACCTGACGGCATTGCTGAGGGGTGCTGAAATGTAGGAGGTGGGCTCCTGAGGCAAATTTTTAGGACCACACCTTGCCCTGAGTCCTATATCCCCTCTCTCTGCTTCCTGGTGGTCATGATGTGAAGTTCTCTGCTCTGTTTGGTTCTCTTTGCCATGGTGCATTGATATTGCTCATGATGGTTAATCTTGCTTGTCAGCTTGATTGGATCTGGAAACAGCTAAGCCATATCTCCAGGAAGGGAAGCTAGGGCAGTTGCCAGAAGGAGTATTTGAGAGAAAGACCCTCCCCTGAGTGGGTGGCAACTTCCAGATGCAGCCCAGATATAAGGAGGTCGGATGTAAGAGCTCTTACATTTTGCCTGCCTGCTTCTCCCCTTGCTTGTAATTGCATCTACTCTATGGCTGACCTTGCAGCTATCCTCCACTGATTCCTCAACCCAGTTTCTTCAGCCCTTCTACATCACCTGACACCAGTAGGCTCTTCAGGCATCTTCCAAACCTTCCATGACAGACTGGGGCTGCCAAGGCTTTCAGCCTCAGATGGAGCCTCACACTAGGTTCACAGCCTCTCAAATTTTCACGCCGCCATTGTTGGCTGGCCCAGCCCATATAGCATGAAAGCCAATCTAATAAATGCCCTTTGTAATATATTTTATTCTATTAATTATATCCCATAAAAGAAGCTGAGTAACAAACCTCTGATATTTACCCCAACTAGATCTTCCCTCTCTTTAAGTTCAGGTCACATTGATCGTGATGCAAAGGGAACTAACAGAACACTAAGGTCGCACAGAATGAGGAGCTAATGAACATGTATCTTCTTTTACTTTATAAGCCAGTGAACTTAATATTACATTAATTTATTGCTGTGTGTGTGTGTGTGTGTGTGTGTGTGTGCGTGCACGCGCACGTGCACGCAGCATACATATGGTGATCAGAGAACAGTCAGCTTTCTCTTCCCACCATTTGGGTCCCAAGGACGGAACTCGGGTGCGTGTCTGCAAGCACCTTTATACACTGAACCCTCTCGCTAGCCCAGCCAGTGAACTTTCAAGTAGTCTGTGATAAAAGCAATAACTCATTGAGACAACACAGTCTCCTTCTTATGAAGAGGGAGAAGATAAAGGCTCAAAAACATTACATCGTGTTCCCCAGAGCCTCACAGCCAGTAAATTTTCATGGCCAGAATTTCATTCCAGGACTTAAGTCCAAGGTCCCCTTCTTCCCACTACAACCACTGCTAAGAGTGTGCAGACAGGAGGAAAAACAAAACACAAGGAAAATGCTGCTGCCATTTTAAATGCCATAAACCTAAGAGGCTTTCCTAGCTGTCTGCTGGCTTGGAATGATACATACCCATCTGTGTGAAGAAGATCTGTTTGATGGTGAGGCTGAGCCGGGTGAGAGAAAACTATCTTTGTTTTTATCTCAGTAACATCATCAAACATCAACTGTGTTCATCTTCCTGTAACCAGCTCGTGATGTCAAGTAGCTTGCTGTTGATAATCTGACTTATTTAAAGCTAGGTCACTGGCACTCTGGGGATGACTATTCAGCCCCGTTCCTCCCTCCCTGTGAGGCTCCTTCAGACTGTTCCCACTGGTTTCCTATTGTCCTAGTTAGGGTTTCTATTGCTTCGACAAACACCATGACCAAAAAGCAAGTTGGGGAGGGAAGGGTTTATTCAGAATACACTTCCACCATCACCAAAGGAAGTCGGGACAGGCACTCAAAAAGGGCAGGAACCTGGAAGCAGAAACTGATGCAGAGGCCATGGAAGGGTGCTGCTTACTGGCTTGCTCCACATGGCTTGCACAACCTGATTTCTTATAAAACCCAAGACCAACAGCCCAGTGATGGGACCACCCACAATGGTCTGGGTCCTCCTCCATCACTAATTAAGAAAATGCTTTACAGCTGGAGTTTATGGAGGCATATTCTCAACTGAGGTTGGTCCCTCCTTTCAGATAACTTCTGTTTGTGTCAAGTCGACATAAGACTGGCTTATACACCTATCATGTTTCTCTCCAATCCGTCCGTTCCCCTTTGACTCCTGTGTACATTTTCTGACTTTGTTCATCTGTCAAAGTCTGTTTAACAACCATTTGGCTGAGCCTGACAGCCCTATCCTCTGACTTGTGATAACTTCTCTTCTTGGTTTTAACTGATCATTATGCCATTTCACAGCAGTTTGCCTGGTATTCTGCCTCGTCTGCCTCTTTCTACCCCACTAAGGGGCCTTATGTCTACTTAGCTGCTGGGTATCACCTCTCCTTTTGCACCTCCATGTACATCTTGCTGCGCTGGTCCTTCCTATGCTTCATAGGTGTTGCTGCTGGGGAGGACTCTCAACTGCTTCACTCCCTTGACAGCTGACATGGTGTTTTTCTGGTACCATGGAAGCTAGACCTCAGGAAGGAGGTTTTCCGGTCTGATGCCGCTCGAATTATTTAAGTCCTGTGTCTGAAGTATGTGATTTCTTCTGGCTTACCTTCAACCTCTGAGATGTAACCAAGGGAAATAGCAATAGTCTATATTGTTTGTAGAGTCCTATGGACTACACTGACCAAACATTTGAAAGGATGTTTCTTGTACCTGGTGCTGGAGTTTTCTATTACTCTCTGGTTCTTATAGGGAAAATGATAAGCCCAAGCACTGTAACTTCCTTTAATAGACACTAATGCACATGCACACATACACGCACATATATACACACATATATCATATATATATATATATATATATATATATATATATATGCATATACCTACATGTTCTTTCTTCCTTCCTCCATCTCCTTCTGTATTGACCTCTCTCCCTTTCTGCCACAGCTGCAGGATCCTTCTTTTCCATTTGAAAATTCCTATCAGCTGCATCCTGCTATTCCCGTTTCAGACCCATCCCACCATCCCCCTGCCCCTCATGGTTACTTTGTACTTTCTGAGTTTCTGTGGATATTTGTGTTATATACTCACAGGTCTGGAGGTCTGGCACTGGGAATTGCAGGTGAGAAGTGCATGAGCATTTGTCTTTCTGGGTCTGCAATATTCTCTGTTCAAGGCTTACCTATTTACCTGCAGATTTTGAGATTTCATGTTTTTCTCTACTGCTGAATAGTATTCCATTGTGTATATGAACGTTTTCATTATCCATTCACCTGTTGAAGCACATTTAGATTATTTCCATCTTCTAGCTCTTGTGAGTAGAGTGCATCAATGAACATGGCCAAACAAGAACTTCTGAAATATGTTAAGGGCATATACCAAGGAATGGTATGGGTGGGATATATGATGCATTTATTTGTTGTGTTTGTTTGTTTGTTTGTTTGTTTTGGATTTTCATACATATTTCCACAGTGGCTATACTAATTTGCATTTCCACCAATAGCGCAACTTTGCTATCTTCTTTTCTCAGTTATTTCATTGATCTCAATCATTCTGACTGGGATAAGATGAAATCTCAAAGTTGTTTTAATTTGCATTTCCCCAACTGCCAAGGGTCATGAACATGTTTTGAAGTATTTATTGGTCACGTTTTTTTTCTTATATTAAGAACTCTGCTTACATGTAAATAAAGAAAATATCTAATAAAAAATAAACTTCTTTGGTTTTATGTGGGAAAAAAAAAGAACTCTGCTTAAATGTCAGCCCTGGTTTTAATTGGGCCATTGGTTTTCTTGACTATTCTTTTAGTTCTTTGTATGTCCTGGATATTAGTCCTCTACCTCATGCATACCTGACACAAATTCTTTCCCATTCTGTGGTTTTCTTCTTCACTTAACTGTGTATTTAGATGTGCTTTGAATTCTTTGATAAAATTTAGGGTCATTCTTTTAGGTCCTGTGTCTTGAGGTTCATCTAGATGTTTTGAGGTAATTCCACCACAGAACACACATGGTCATCCTTAAAGCTGACTAGAAAGTATGCAAATCATGTCGCCCCAAGCCTCGCCATTCCTTGTCTTTTATGAACAAAACTATATTCTTGTTGACATACTTCAGTAATGAGAACAGTTATGTAATGAGTTTCAACATAGTGTCCGTTGTGCTAAGGTTCAGCAGGAGCTGGGGGGAAGCTGTTACATAGGTAGTTTTCATTAAAGAACACTTCTTTGGAAGTAGTGAGTTTAATGGGAGATATGCTATCTTGGGTATACATATTGTTTCTGAAATTTGACCTGGGTATGTGGACATTTTTTGGTTCTGTGTCTGATGTGATAATCCTTCCTCCCTTAGATTGATACAGTGTAGGAACTGTGTGACCAGAGCGTAGCCAGGATAAGCTGGTTGATGAGTGACTTAATCAGACCAGGCAAAATGGCAGCAAGTAGAGGGATGAGAGATGACAGGACCATTTTACCTGTTAAAGATGTCTCTTGAGCAAGTTCAAAGGTCACCAATATGGACTTATGGCTATGGGTGCAGAGATGGCCATGTGATAGGTGGGACGTGTGGGAAGGGAAGAAGTGACTTACCTAGCAAAGATGGCTCACAGTCAGAGGGATCCTGGGCTGTGGGTATAAAGCTGGGCTTATGAGTTTGCAGATAGCACTGGATTGGAGGAGGAGAAGCAATTTGCTGAGGCTGGCTCATGAGCCCTGACTGGATCTATTAGTCATATGGCAAATAAAAAGCCAATTCCGTGACCAGAACAATGTATTAATCTATGCTGTTAGGTTAAGTTTTCTATTCTACTCCATCTTGACCCTGTAAGGCACCTGGGTGGCTGGAGGGTCTTATCTGCCTGACTTAAGCTCCCACTGTTACAACTCCCCTTCTACTCTTTATTTCAGACAAGTTAACTTAAAGTTCTATGAAAGTGGGGAGTAAAAACCACTTATGGAGACTGAGCATCCCAACTCCGTATCTAAGGTATTTGAAATGTTCCAAGACCTGAAGCTTTTTGTTAAGGATTATTCATTGCACAAAATGATGGGTTCATTATGACATCACACTTTGATCAGATTTGACTCCTTCCCCACATTGCTCTCAGCTGCTGTCACCAACCACAGGGCCCCCAGGAGGTTCCCACACTCTCAATGAAAGTAGTGGCTATGCTATCAAATGACTATCAGCGGGAAGTTAATATTTAAATGAATTTATCTCTTGCCCCTCGAATCTAATCAGAACTTACAAGAGTTAAAAATCCCTTCCAACCTTCAATATTGCTGCTCCAGATGTTTTCACTTTACCATGGAAAGAAAGGCATGCTTTAGGGTGGACATCAGAGAGAACTCAAGGTCAAGAGACAGGAGAAGGCACGGAACCCAAGAAGCCAGTGTGAGAGGGAACACTGAAACATGAGTGTGCTCATTGATTGTTGTAGTAAATATTTAATCTCAATCAGGGTTTTTTTCCTCCCCACCTTTGAGATCATTCAGTTCCCAGATAAAAGATACAAAACTTTTATATTTATAATAAGCTTTAATCAACAATAGACCTGGACAGATATTTACCCTCTATAATATTTTGTCTATTTCCCTGCCAATAACCCTGAGATATGACTTGTCATGTTCCACCTGGGCTACTCTTACTCTAACTGACTAACTAGCCCTCATGGCCAGTTCTCATGGTCCCTTACCCCATGACATCTTCTCCCCTCCTCATCCTCTATGCTCTTCTCATGCTTTCTCCTTAGACCCCCCCCCATCTATTTCTCTTCTACCCAACTATAGACTATAGATATCTTTATTCACCAATCAAGGATAACTTGGAGGGGTAGGGAAGGTTACTTAGCATCACTTGATGTATATGAGGATCCCCTTGTCCCTGAGGCAACCAGGGCCAGTGTTCAGCATTACAACACATAGCAACAGACCAAGCCTCAAGAGTTGGTGAGAGCTACATTTATAAAGTATTGCAGATCAGTTTGGGAACATACCCAACAGCCATTGGCTGCCTCTTGGTTTTTAAGTCTAAATGTGATCAGGGCTCCTATGCGGGCTTTAAGAAAACATCCATTCTTGACCTTTCTCCATGGTTTGCATTAAAATAATTTTCTATGTTTTCCTCACTGTCATTCTGTGTGTGCACTTCTGGGTCCACTTTCCTGCTTTTATAAAGACAATTAGCAAGGGGAAAGTGTGATTAGATGTGTTATTGAAGTAGAGCTTACCCTAATAACCACATTTCAACTTAATTAACTCTTCAAGGTCCCTATCTCTAAATTCAACCACATTATAAGATTCTAGTCTATAAAATTTAACATACGAATTTCAAGACAACCCACTAAACCCATATCCTAAGAAAGACAAAACATTTCTAAAGGTATGGAATAGCCCCATAAAATGATCTATAGTACTTGATATCTTTAATACTTTCACCATTAAGGGTGTTTGTTGAAATAGAATTAGGAACCCAATTGGGGCATATAATATAACTCAGTAAAGTGTTTACCTGGCATGCATGAAGCCCTAGGTTTCCTATCAGCACCATATAAAATGGCTGTGATGATGTACATCTATAATTCTAGTACTTGAGAGGTAGAAGCAAGAAGACTAGAAGTTCAAGGTCATCCTAGGCTCCCCTAGAGTTTGAGGCCGGCCTAGGCTAGTAGCCCTGTCTCAAACAACAGTAAAAATCCAAATCCTAGTAATAGCAATTCTATGATTATAGTCATATACTTTTGGAAACAAGAAATTGGATCATCAGGTGATCCATTGGTTAACCAGAAATGTAACTGGTCATGATTGTCTCCTGATACCTAAGATTTGATTAACAAATGGTTCTGTTGGCTGTAGTCTGTGAGATTTTGTACACAGCAGCTCTCCCTACGATTCTTAGGCTATTGCTGTGGGAAAAGCAAGAGTAGCTTCCCAGAGCAAGGGCCTTTATCCACTGCCGTTCCCATTCATCATCTCCCCATATAAAGGGGGCAGAAATGTTTCCACAGAACTTAACTTGCATCATCACCTCCACAGCTACAAATGGGTCATTGTGAGTCCCTTATCTGTCCCTCAAATAACCTTCCAATGACCTTTTGAATAAGCTCTTAGATGGCAGAGGTCCTCACAGCCACACCCCCACTTATAAACAAGTCTCAAGGTATTGCAAAGATTTTGATTTTAGTTCGATCAGGCCCCTGCCTTTCTCAGTAAGGAAATCTAGCTCTCGGCCTGACAACCCTTTTCCTTGTGGGTGGCTGTGGGCAACCAGAAAGAAATACACCCACTCCAATCACCTCAGCTAAGCATCTTGGCTTTGAGTGTCTACATTTCATTAATATGTATACATCCTTGCTGGGCCTTGTCAAGTACTTATCCCTGGAAGGATAATTAGCTTAGTCTCCAATTGCTCTGGATGGTGTCCTGCATTTCACACACATTGAATTTTAAAGGGAAGCTGTGCCTACTGTCTAGGAAAGCAGATGCCTTACCTCCTGCCTACCACTTAATCTCCACCCCTTCATGTTAAAGGGTGAGAAGGTCTCCAGGAAAGGCAAGCTCTGGCTCAGGCCCCCAGACTCCTTCCCTCTCTGAGCAAAGTGTTCTCTATCAGCTCAAATAAGATGACTGGGTCTGCACATCAGAAAGGAAAGTGGGACAGGAGCTGTGGAGAGGGCAGGGGCAACCATTTCCCAGCACCAGAGAGGGCTCCTGTGGGTGGTAGATGCTGTCAACATGTTTTCTCATTTAATTCTCTCTGAGAGTTTGCATAATAGGAGGTTTTTTCATATTTAAACTTTAAGGAGGTTAAAACCTTTGGCCAACATCACATGTGTTCATGTAATAAAGGCTAGATTTAACTAACCCTAATTGAAAGAAGTGGGGGCCTGGGGGAATCTCATGTTTTTCCCCACACCTTTTGATTTCAAGCCTTTTTTATTTTTGTTTTGTTCTTGTTATTTTATGTGGATGTTCTTTAAAGAATATTTTTTTAAAAAAAGTCTTTTCTGGCAGAATTTTTGGTTAGTATATTTCTCAACATCTGGCACTCCCACAGGGGGCTGGATCACCAACATCAGTGTTGGGCTGGGAGGTGACTCAGTGGGCAAAGCACTTTGCATATGAATGCCTACAGTGAAGTAGTTTTTGCCAGACAGGACAGCACAGTTGCACACGCGGACTAACAGGGGCTAACACTGCATGCACGAGACTTTCACAAGATCAAAGCAGGCAAGGTAACAGCATAGATGGGTGATAGACTGATAAAGCTTCACCCACATCCCATATTCTAGGAAATACTAGCAATTGATGGCCTTAGGGAGAAGAAGAGTAACTTTTTCACAAGGATGCAGGCCCTATGAGGCTACCCATGACCCAGTAGATAGTCCATACCCAAGCTACAGAGAGTAGCTAAGTAGACTCAATAGAAAGGAAGCAAGCAAGCACACAGAGTTGGGAGGAATGTGCTGAAGGAGACAAGGGAAGAATTGGAAATGAAGGAATGGAAAGTGAGTTTGATCAAAATACATTTTATGCATTATGAATATTAAATAAAGTATTTTTAAAATGGCAGCTGCACCAGAGAAAGACAAGGAGCGTCTGTGGCTTTAACAGCATATTGGGTAAAGATTATGAATCAGCAAACCTGAGCATCATGGGTAACAGCCCTGGGAGTGCACAGTCAGCATGAGGGAGACATGGTAGAGACTCCCCCAAGGAACAGGGAGATGGCCAGCACTCAGCCTGGGCACCAGCAAGAGAAAGAAGAGATAGGAATACAAAATGGAATGTCTATTACCCCCAACCACAAGGGAGACTTACATGAAACAAACAAACAACAAAAGCAAAGCAAAATGAAAAGAAAATAAAATTAGCAACAATGACACCCTCAACAGTAGCAAAACCCTTTGCTTGAGGCATAGGCGGTAGCCCAGATCTCCAGGTGACAACTCACCTTTTCCTCAGAGCTATGAAAGAGGGGTGAATTTCTCAGGCTGTGTTTTAGTTTTTTCCTCTACTGACAGAAATAGACACGGCTCTAAGAAAAAGACCAGTGAGCTGAAATAGATGAACCAGCAGGATGACCAACCTCATGTTATCATGGTCCATCCATGATGACTTGGAAGGCAGATACAAAGAAAGATGTCAACTTCACTCATCTGTACAAGAAAATATGCAGCCAGCCAAGGATCACAAGTTATGATGCAAGATATTGTTGCCCTGCCTATTAAGGTCGAAGTCTACCATTGTGCAGAGAGCCTTCTAAGTTCTCTGGGTGCAAAATAGAAGACTCCCTTTACTAGCAAGGCTTCCCCTTCTCTGAGCTTAACTCCCATACACATCTACCTGAGGAATGTCACATAGCCTTGGTTAACATTACAGGTTCAATTTCCTTTCTCCTGATAAGAACCCATTCAGCGAGAGCCTCAAGGAAAAGAGAGCTAAGATTCAACCCAGCAGCAGGCTCTCAGGTCATCCCTGAATCAAGAATGGGAGGATCCCTGTTCTCTGAGGGCTGTTGTCAGGTTGCCCTCAGATGGCCTGGGGATAAGGGGAACTCTCGAACCCACCTCAGAGACACTGTCTGAGTTTCACTTTGATTAGAAGGTTCAGCCTCTCCAGGAGTCATCTTTCAAGACTCATGAAAGGCTAGACTAGCAGCAGCAGCAGCAGCAGCAGCAGCAGCAGCGGTGAGAGGCATTCATGAAAGGCTAGACCACCAGCAGCAGCAGCGGCAGCTGAGAGGCACTCATGAAAGGCTAGACCAGCAGCAGCGGCGGTGGCGGCTGAGAGGCACTCATGAAAGGCTAGACTAGCAGCAGCAGCAGCAGCAGCAGCAGCAGCGGTAGCGGCAGCGGCGGCGGCGGCGGCGGCGGCTGAGAGGCACTCATGAAAGGCTAGACCACCACCAGCAGCAGCAGCAGCAGCAGCAGCGGCGGCGGCGGCTGAGAGGCACTCATGAAAGGTTAGACCGAGACTTCAGCCCAAGGACTCAGGTGGGACTTCAGCCCAAGGACTCAGGTGAGATCGCCATTTTCTCTCTGGGGTCTTGCTAAGGCAGGACCAGCTGGGAGGCATAGGCCTCAGGAATTGCAGGGGAGCCGCAGGACTGCAGGGACAGGAGCCTGTCAGCTTCTGAGTGACAGAGCTGGATCAGCGACCACCTCTGCCCCCTGCCTGATAGGCGGGAGCTTCCCTCCAGGGCGGACTTCAGCCCAAGGACTCAGGGCAGGCTTCAGCCCAAGGACTCAGGGCAGGCTTCAGCCCAAGGACTCAGGGCAGGCTTCAGCCCCAGGAATCAGGCGGGACCAGCCAAGAGGCATAGGCCTCAGGAAGTGCAGGGGAGCCGCAGGACTGCAGGGACAGGAGCCTGTCAGCTTCCGAGAGACAGAGCTGGATCAGCGACCACCTCTGCCCCCTGCCTGATAGGCGAGAGCTTCCATCCAGGGCAGACTTCAGCCCAAGGACTCAGGGGAAAGCTTCCCTCCA
>JADRCD010104509.1:0-10498 GCA_019843815.1 Montemys delectorum | reverse complement strand
CCAAAATATATAAAGAAATCAAGGAGTTAGACACCAAGAACAAGCAAACAAAAAATGAAAAAATGGGGTACTGAGATAAACAGAGAATTCTTAACAGAGGACTCTCTAATGGCAGAGAAGCACTTAAAGAAGTGTTAAATGCCCTTAGAATCAGGGAAATGAAAATCAAAACTACCATGAGAGTCCACCTTTCACCAATCAGGATGACTAAGATCTTGATAATATTACATACTAACATAGAATTGCTGAGAAGATTAAATATCCACAAATATTCCACATTTCAGTAGATATGAAGTTCCCTCATCATTCACACAACTCCAGGTTCCCACAGTTCTGTGTCACTAATGAGGTCATCGAAGCCATGAGGGAGGTAGCACTTTTGAACTTACTGGTGCCCTATACTAAATTATAAAGGTAACATAAGAGTTTGAAAGACCATGCCAGCCTTGATCTAATACATATTCAGAGGCATGACACACAAAGATGCTATGGAGAGGAAATAGATAACTTCCAACAGGAGGAATGCAAATGATCACATCATGCACAAGAGCATGTGCATGCCTTTCTCATCGTCCTTTTTTTACCCTTAAAGACAAATAAAGAGCTTTGTTTATTCACAGGCAGTAAAATCAGGAGATCACTGTTGCCAATTCCTTTAATTTTCAAGTAATTAAAGATCAAAAAATATCCACTTATCAACGAATGCATACCATGTGTGTTCTTTTGTGATTGGGTTACCTCACTCAGGATGATATTCTCCAGATCCATCCATTTCCCTAAGAATTTCATAAATTCATTGTTTACAATAGCTGAGTAGTACTCCATTGTGTAGATGTGCCACATTTTCTGTATCCATTCTTCTATTGAGGAACATCTGGGTTGTTTTCAGTTTCTGACTATTATAAATAAGGCTGCTATGAACATGGTGGAGCATATGTCCTTATTACATGTTGGAGCATCTTCTGGGTATATGCCCAGGAGTGGTATAGCTAGGTCCTCTGGTAGAACTATGTCCAATTTCCAGAGGAACTGCCAAACTGATTTCCAGTGGTTGTACCAGCTTGCAATCCCACCAGCAATGAAGGAGTGTTCCTCTTTCTCCACATCTGCTGTCACCTGAGTTCTTAATCCTAGCCATTCTGACTGGTGTGACCTGGAATCTCAGGGTTGTTTTGATTTGCATTTCCCTGATGACTAAGGATGTTGAATATTTCTTTAGGTGCTTCTCAGCCATTCGGTATTTGTCAGTTGAGAATTCTTTGTTTAGCTTTGTACCCCATTTTTTAATAGGGTTATTTTGTTTTCTGGAGTCTAACTTCTTGAGTTATTTTTAAATATTGGATATTAGCCTTCTATCAGATTAGCATTGGTAAAGATCTTTTCCCAATTTGTTGGTTTCTGTTTTGTCCTATTGACAGTGTCTTTTGCCTTACAGAAGCTTTGTAATTTTGAGGTCTCATTTGTCGATTCTTGATCTTAGAGCATAAGCTATTGATATTCTGTTCAGAAAATTTTCCTCTGTGCCTATATGCTGGATTGGAATGCACAAAGTACAAACCACAAACTATAAGAAACTCAAGAAGAAGGAAGACCAAAGTGTGGATACTTTGCTCCTTCTTAAAAGGGGTGACAAAATACCCATGGAAGGAGTTGTAGATACTAATTATGGAGCAGAGACTAAAGGAAGGACAATTCAGAGACTGTTCCACCTGGTAATCCTTCCCATATTCAATCATCAAATCCAGGTACTATTGTGTCCAGCAAGTGCTGGATGTCAGGAGCCTTATATAGCTGTCTCCTGAGAGGCTATGACAGTACCCGACTAATATAGAAGTAGAGGCTCACAGCCATCCATTAGACTGAGTACAGGGTCCCCAGTGAAGGAGCTAGAGAAAGGATCCAAGGAATTGAAGGGTTTGCAGCCACTTAGGACGAACAACAATATGAACTAACTAGTATCCTCAGAGCTTCCAGGGACTAAAACACCAACCAAAGAGTACACGTGGTGGGATTAATGGTTCCAGCAGCATGTGTATAGTAGAGGATGGCCAAGTTGGTTATCAATGGGAGGAGAGGCCCTTGGCCCTGTGAAGGTTCTATGCCCTAGTGTAGGGGAATGCCAGGGCCAGTAAGCAGGAGGAGGGTGGGGAGGTAAGCAGCGAGAGGGGGGAGGAAACAGGGGTTTGTTTTAATTTTTGTTTTTTATTTTATTTTATTTTTTTTGGGGGAACCTGGGAAAGGAGATATTGTAAATAAAGAAAACACCTAATTTAAAAAAAATGACGCTGTGCATGAAAATAAAAAAAAAAGGTAAAAAAATTCCATTGAGATATGTTATAAAGTCATATACCTACCACAGGCTAAAGCATCATGACAGATGTATTTGGAGGATCTAATTAAAAACTCATTAACATGTATTTGAATATACCAGCAGTTCGCATCCCTCTGTAGTCTTTTGTCTGTTTGCACAAATAGAAAATTACTCAAAATAAAAGCATAGATGAAAAAACCAGACCTGAAAAATATTACATGAATGCACTTTCATAGAAAATGTAGTATTCACACAGCTGCATTAGGATAATGAAATATCATTTAGACTTTAATTTTTATGAACTTGGGCATCTACTTCTATGCTAAGGCCCACGAGCTCATCATAGATATCCCTGAGAATAGAAATAGTTTTCTGAAGTAGATAAGGAGCAGTCACACATCATAGGACAAGGCTCCCTGAACTGAAATGAGACAGGTTTTAGCTGTGCCCATATATGTTACAATCTATATCCTTTCCTTGCCCATGATGCTCACGGTCTCACAGTGTGGCTGGCTCTATTAAATTAAATAAATAATATATTTATTACTTTTGAACACATATTAAAGAATTTATTTTTTTCTACCAAAAAGGAAATTAAGCAAAAACCTTAGAATAAAAAAATACAAAATGAGTAAACTGTAGGAAAGCTTTGGGTATATAATAGGTTTTTGAAACCTAAATACAGCTTTTAAAAGGTATATTATAATTGCTTATTATTTATTTTGTATGATATATTACATATTTTCATTTTATTATTTATATTTGGTTGTTACATAAAGGATTATATAGTCCGTGAAAGAAATCTTAAAACCTCTAAATGTGTAAATGTGAATACATTATTTCATCATGGCTGATAAGTGAGAAGTGGTATGTTTGAAGAGGTCATGTGTAGGAAGTTGGAGGATGTTGTAATAAATCCATCCATCTATAAATAATGGGCTATTTTCATAGAACACATCTGTCATGGTTCACTCCAAATCTGCAATCATCAAGGATACATTTTGTCTTAGTGAGATGTGTCTGGGGAGGTTTCCTGTGTTAATCATGTTGAAAATAGTAAATGTTCCTCAGGGGACCAATTAAGTATAATACATTTGAGGCTGCTCCTCATAAAGCAACTGAGTAAGCAACAAATATTTTAAAAGTTGTTTTAAGACCAAACATTTTTAGAGTAGTATTTCCCACAGAATTATGGCACCATAATTTGATAGAATTTGAGTTATTTTTAAAGTTTATTTTATTGATTGCTCTTTATACCACATTATCACCCAAATCAGATTAATTTGCAGAAGAAATGAAAGGCTCTGGAGAGTTATTACTGGAATTCAAGGAAATAAAGGCATCTTATGTCAAATATATCAAGATCTTTGGAAGCAAAGTTTGGCTAAAGGAAAGATTCATGAATCAACCAATATTAACCAAAATATTACCATATATCTTTTTATTCATACAGTTCATATGGGAGATTATCAGAGGACAATTGTCAGTTTCCTCCTGCCATATGGATTCTAAAGATTCAACTCTATGTTCATCAGATATAAGGCAGGCACCTTTACCCACTGACCTTCTTGCTGGTCCAGATATTAATATATCTAAGATATAGAGATTGAAATGTTGAGTATAATAAGGGAACAAGAATATCAAGTAATTGCAGAAATTTGGTAGGTACTGTTTAGTCAATGGTCATCAACAGTTGTTCTAGAATTTTGATAAGTGTTTTTGATAATTGTTTATTTAAGCATCAAATGGCCCCAAAGTGTATTACCTAGAATATTATATTACTGTCAAATTGATGTACTATGTTGGGCAACCTTCATTCATTTCTTAATTGCATAATGTTGATAGATGTCTTAGTCACTACTTTATTGCTGTGAAGGAACACCATGTCCAATGCAAATCTTATGCAAGAAAGTATGTATGTAATTGAGGGTTTGCCTACAATCTCAGAGCCTTAGTTCCTTATCATAGTAGATGGGCATATGGCAGCAGGCAGGCATATTACTAGAAAAGTAGCTGAGAGCTATATTCTGGTTCATAACAAGAAAGAATGACACTATGCTTGGTATGGGCTTTATAAACCTCAAATCTAACCCCCTGTGACACATGTCTTCCAATGAAGCCACAAATCTTAATCTTTCTAACCCTTTCAAATAGTTATACTCCCTGGTGACTAAGCATTCAAGTATATGAGACTACAGGGACCATTCTTACTCTAACCATCAAATTCTGCTATGTGGTCCTCATAAGCTTGTAGTTCTATGATAATGCAAAAATGCATTCAGTTCAACTTCAAAAGACCTCATAGTCTGTCATAGTCTCAACACTGTTTAAAACTTTAAAGTTTAAAGTCCTTTCTGATACTCAGAGCAATTTCTTAACTGTAAGCCTCTGTAAAATCAAAATTAAAAAGCAGATGATATACTTCCCACATATAATGGCATGGGGTATGCATTTCAATTCCAATGGAAAAGGAGTAAAGGGAGGATACTGAGGAAATACTAGAGCAAAATAATACCAAAACCAATAAGGGAAACTACATATTCTGCATCTCCATGTCTGATGCCAAAAAATTTCAAATCTCCAATTCTTTTCAACTTTGTTGACTGTAACACATTTCTCTCTCTTGAGTTGGTTCTACACTCATTATGCAGCTTTCCTCAGCAAGTATTCCATGGCACTGGCATCTCTAAGACTTGGAGGTCCCCAAACAAAATTCAAATTTCACACAATGGCCTGTCTGGGACTCCATATAGAAATACTCATGAGAATGCTATAAATTCCATTTAACTTGTGAGTGCTCTTGTGTATACTTTGATGGAATTAGAAAATGCCATGTGGAACACTTGAAGACAGAGACCTTAGTTTGAGAAGCTCTTTTCTTTAGAAACAGTGGGAATCTTATGTGTAAGCAGATTATCCTGTGCAGACATATCTGTAAGAGATTGTAAGTAAAACCATGAAGGACAACAATGGAGATGTGACTACTGCATTCCAGAACTTGGCATGTATGGGAATCTCACTAAGCAATCATGATGAGGGGTGAAAGATTATGACATAAGTTAAGTCCTATGAAAGCAAAGCATGCTGTCTTCTGAGAATGAAGTCTTAGACTTTCTTTGTATCTAGACTGGAACATGAGCTTGACCTGTGAGCCATTTGCATCCTTTGTGTAGAGAGAACGAAGACATTTTGGTATAGTAAAAGTAAGAGCACAAGACATGGAGTGTGCAGAAAATGAAAAGAATTGTAAACTGGCTGAAATGTAAAGATTAAAACAGGTATATGAATAAAACAAGAAAGACAGGAAAAAACAGATACTTTGTGGTTTTACTTCAAGGCCACTTAGGGTGTTTGTATATGTGATGGCAGAGTGACCAACTCTTATAATTAAAAGGCATTCTTTCTAAAATCACTCAGTTTATAATTAAACTTGGTTGGAATTTTCTTCTGAACTGTATGCAATTACCTTATTGATTTGTTTCTGAGCAAGTGAATATCAGAAAAGATAACAAAATCATGAGGGAGCCAAAATAAACAAAAATCATAGACATAGCAGACAGGGAAAACATTTTCATTACATATTATAATAGTATTTGGTTAAAACATGACCAAGTTGCCAGATGTTGATCCAGTCAAAACATCAATACTTAGTACATGTGCATGTTACTAAATTCAGGCTACAGTAGTAACACAGTGGTCAGGGTCCTCAGCACCAGCTTGTGTGTCTTAAAGTTAGTACACCAGTCTTTGTGATGGGTTGTCATTTGTCTAATTTTGGAGCTATAGTTCTATGAATTGGGGATTAATTGGATAGTTTCTTAGACTATTAGTATATGGACATTATTACATTTATCAATATATTGAATTCCTATTATACTTGAATATCTACATAAAGAGATACGTATCTGATACATGATTACTCATGATAAGAAATGGGAAATTTTCCTAACACTCAGAAGATATACTTTCAGAGAAAGCTGGTTGAGGATACTATTCCTAAAAAAGAAATTTTATAGCCAAGTAAATTTAAAGTCTACCATGTGGCATATAATACATCCATATACATCATTTCATAATAAGTATGTGTTATACATAATCCTAATTATTAAAAACAAATCTGTTTAATTCTTAAGTGTGTGCAAGTGTCTTAGAGTATCATTGATGTGAAGAGACACTATAATCATTGCAACTTTTATAAAGGACAACATTTACCGGGGATAGCTTGTAGTTTTAGAGATTCAATCTTTTATTGTTATGGCAGGAAGTATGGCAGTGTGCAGGCAGACATGGTGCTAGAATATCAGAGAGTTCTACATCTTGATCTGTAGGCAGTAAGGAGAGACTGTGTACCACACTGACATACTTTGAGCATATATGACCTCAAAGCGCCCTCATCCACTGTGACACAGTTGCTCAAACAATGCCACCCCTCCTCCTATGAGGTCACACCTCCTAATAGTGTCACTTCCAACAGCCAAGCATTCAAGCACATAAATCTATGCAGCTCATACCTATTCAAACCACTACATCGATTCTTTGGTTTTTGTTACAGAAGAAAACTTTAAAATATATACCTCCTTATCTATTTGATAATAGATCTATCTATGATGCATATGTTTGCCAAACACATTTTTCAGAACAGAAACGCATGCTTTATTGTAGCCAAAATTTAATTCTCTGAAGTAATCAGTTAAGGGGAAGACATTATATTCAAAACTTTATTTCTTGTACGATTCTGCATTCTAAATCTGACATCTTTGTAATGAATGCAAATTCATTAGTGCTTTATAAAAAATTTAAAGATATGTGAGTTATATTTCTTAGATACTGGATAACTATTTCTTTGCTGGATATATCATTTTTCCTACCAATCCAATGTAAGAATAAACACACACACAGACACACACAAAGATACACACACACACACACACACACACACACACACACACACAATATGGTTTCTGTCTCTTTTTTCCTGCATTACAACTGTTGCAAATATTCAAAATCACAACTCACACTATTAATGTCTGCCGATGTTTTCAGCTTTCTGAACCCCACACTACATCTGACGGCTGTAAAGGCTTTCAGCCATAATAAATCCTGGCTTGACTTCCCAAAGCAAACAGTGTTGAAGAGCATGATCCCTCCAAAAACATCTTGTCAGCTCAGATCACCACCACAGCATAAGTGATTCAGACAGTCTGAACTGACTCCAGGCTTCCCAACCTCCGGTCTCTATTTCCTATTTTCTTTTACTTACAACCTGTTCTTAATATTCTGAAGAGTCAAAAAAAAACACTGGGTTCATTCCTTAAAATTGACTCTGTGCCTATTTAGCAAGACTTGCCCCCACCTCAGACATTACATTATAAACAAAATTGATTCAAGTCTTCCAATTTACCAAAACATTTGCATAATTACTAAGTCTATAAATTTTTGTAGCAATCCCCTTTTAGTTGAAAAAAGAAGAAAGAAGGAAGGAAAAGGAGGAAATGATGGAAGAAGGGAAAGACAGAGAGAGAGAGAGAGAGAGAGAGAGAGAGAGAGAGAGAGAGAGAGATTTTAAATACCCTAAATCTCAAAGATTATGGTGCCCATATGTATATCTGAGTTGAGAGCTAAGTGGACTAATGACTGCTTGGAGTTCAGTATCATTTATTGAATCCAAGTAGAAACATATAAGACTTTCTAAAACGATGCACATGTCATCTGCATACATGTTTTTGAAGAGCAAAAGATGTAACGAGTCTAGATGGAGTTGTCAAGTGGAACAGTGGGTAAGAGTTCACTGAGTACAAGCCTGGTGATCTAAATTCAGTTCCTAGATCTCAGATAAAGATGTAGGGAGGGATCTGACTGCACAATTTTGTACTCTGATCACCATATGTGAGCTGAGCTGTGGTATGCATTTCACATCACACACACACACACACACACACAGAGAGAGAGAGAGAGAGAGAGAGAGAGAGAGAGAGAGAGAGAGAGAGAGAGAGAGAGAGAGAGAAGGGGGTGGGGAGACTAATAAAAAGTGGTAAATCGTTTTACTTAAAAATATCATACAATATATTTTGATCATATTTCTCGCTCTCCTCCAGTTCTTCACAGATTATCTCCACATTCTTATCCAACCAACTTCCTGTTCCCCCTCTCTCACTCTCTCTTGACAAAACAAAACAAAAGACAAGAAACATAACTCAACACAAAGAAGAACAGAAAAAGCAAACAATGGAGACAAGAAATGTGAAAACAAAATAGGGCAAAAAGCACACTGTATGAAAACTGAGCATATTTTACATTGGTCAATCACTCCCAGGAATGGGGCCTGCCCTGGAGTGTGGGTTATACACTCATCAATCACTTATTGGACAAAACGGACATTTTGTTTCCCAACAGGTATCAATTACAAATAGCTTCTTGGCTAGGTGTAAGAATATGTATCCCCTTATTCTTCTCCATGCTGGGACTTTGGTTTGAACCTGTACAGGTCCTACACATGCCATCTTTGTGTTCATGTGTGTATTTTTTCTGCTGTGCATGGATAACACGGAATCATTTATACTCCTGAAGCCATTGCTATTCTCTATAACCTGATGGTATTATTGCTGAAGGCCTAACGCACATGTCATCACACATGGAGAAAGCAAGCTTGTGTCCAAACAGAAGCCTCACCCCTACTGAATAACATTCATGTTACTGGAAGATATTTGCATGCTACTGGAGGAGCAAGGAAGCTAATCACCCATATCACCCACCTGCAAATTTTTGACTTACTTAGTAGCCTGCCTGCAATATATACTGAAGAGAAAATAAGATAAATGTTATGGAAGTAACTAGTAAATTTTAATTGAATTTAAAGTCCACTCCAAGAGAAGACAGATGATTGCTAAGGTGGTTACCAAAACAATATTCTACTATTATTCTGCTGATCAATACAATGAGTCTTAATGCATTATTACTATTTCTATAGAGCAGAGCATAACTCAGCTCCCACAAGAGAACTTTCCTGCAGTGGACAGTGATCAGCACAGACATCCACAACTGAATGATGTGCAGAGATAGAGACCAGAGTACTCAGCCCTGAATGGGATCCCTTTATCAAACCCTTCTCGTCAAAGCTTTGAGATCCACATGGAAGAGAAGACAGAAAGCGAGGGCAGAGGCTTTGAAGAAACAACCTATATCCCAACTTGGCTCTGTGTCTTGTGAGTCCATTGACCTAACTAGACCTGCAGGCCTCTGTCTCCTCTTAAAAGTTTATTTTCTTTGATTGTTACTGGCAGTGCCAACAGTTTAATCCAGACTTTGCCATTAATGAGAGGTAAAATGTTTCCAAGATGAAAAAAAAAGAAATGAAAAAAAAAAAATCACACTAACTATTTTCTTTTTACAATTCTGTAAAATAAATAGATGAATAAATAAACGAAATCAGCACCTCCTCATCTATCATGTCAATCACATAGACCCTCAGAACATTGTAGTTTGGAACCTTCCATCTCTTATTCAAGGTAATCCACATTGCTATCCCAATAATTCTCCTAACACTAAAAATGTGTCATGTATTTGTGGCAGGAACATTATGGATATTACTTTATTTAATTATCAGATCAATATTACAGGATAACTGTTGTTGCGATCATTCTATAAGGATAGGTTTTGAAGACCAGGGATCTCAGACTTGTAAATTCTAGGTATAAAGTAAATTAAAAAAAAAAAACTGCCTAGACAGGACCCAAAGACCTAATTTAAAAACTTCTCATTCTTCAACTCCAACTTTGAAATGAAATAAATATCATTTAGAGATGTAATATCGTGGAATAGAGTCCAGATTCTTGAGGTTATATTCAAATTCCCAAGTCTGTCTTTACCAATATATATATATATATATTTTTTTACCAAAGAGACTGTTTTTATCCCTCTGGTCTTCATACTTTTAATTATAAAAGAGAGAAAAGAGCTAGAGAGAAGGCTCAGTGGCATCTGCTGCCCAAGCCTGATAGCCTGGATTCAATATTCAGAACTCACAGAATGGGAGGATAGAAATGATTTTCACAGCGGCTGGAATTTGTACGCATATGCTGTGGCATGCACACTCAGACAAAATAGATGTAGGTAGACAAAAGAAATTGGATCCATATTAATATCCTCTTTATAGATGCTTTATTGAACAGTATTTGATAGATAAAACTG
>JADRCD010104508.1:0-13291 GCA_019843815.1 Montemys delectorum | reverse complement strand
TCATATGCTAATTTTGCCTTGTTTTAAACTTTATAGGTATGAAATCTGCCTTCATTTGCTCAATTTTATCCTTCCATGATGCCTCTGAGTTGTTGCATAAGTTAGGTTTCTTTTTCGTCCCTACTAGTTCACTGTTAAATTGCATTATAATACAGTTATCTATTCTATTATTACATGTTTGTGAGAAATAGTCCTGATGTTGATATTTCCAGGTTAGGGCTGTTAAGCTTCCTCTATGTGTCTTCTGGTGGACATTTCCGCTGGAAATATACTCACAAATGTGATTGTTGGGTGAAAAGTTACTCATGTATTCCTCTGCATTACATGTCAACCATATTTGTTCTAAGTGTTTGCACTAAATTGCAGTTCCAGCAGCCGTGTATGAAGCCTGCCAGTCACTCCATGTTTTCTCCAAGCTTAGCATTCTATGTTTTTCTATTTTCATGTACATTTTTAAGTAAAACAAAACAAAATAAAAAGACAATCAAAATTGAGTAATCGCTGGGGCTTTGTACAAGCAGTGAGACATGGTAAAGTTTGCAGCAAGTGTTAATCTCTTTAGATTTTCATCTGTGCTCACAATTCAGGATGGCATCATATTGAATTGCCACCTCTGTTGAGCTGTTGATGAAATCAAAACCACTGATTACACTGGAAGACCTGACGAAGTTTGTCTTACTTTGGGGTTGAGATTTTGTAAAACCAGCAGGTGTCCAGCATTCTTTTTCTCCTGCAAAAGGTTGAAATGAGGAAAAGTAATATGTAAGTCCCTTATTTGAATTTCAGTGAGAGCCAGCTAGCCTGGAATAAATAGAGCAGCAGCAAACAGAGATTCTGTCTTAAGGAAGGCAGAAGAGAAGGACCAATGCCAAGGTTGTCCTCTGACCTCCTCTCGTGCTGTGACAAACACATGCCCTCACATACAAACATGTGCGCGCGCGCGCGCGCACACACACACACACACACACACACACACACACACACACCATATATACACAATAAATGTTTTTTAAAAGAAACTTATTCATAGAAAACTTTTGATGGTTTCCTTTTTTTCCCCTTCAGTCGAAGGTTTACACTCGCACACCAACTTTATATCTGGACTTCAAGTTGGACCAAGGAGCAAAGCATTCCCAGCCTATTCCTAAAGGTATGATGGGTTCTGGAATTTGGTAGCCATGTCAGAAAGAACATCCAAATGAAAGCCCAATCAGCTGCTTTCTTGGGAATGCAAATTCCCAATATCTGCATGACCTTCTAGGAACTTTGTGTTTAATTATGTTTCAGTTAGTAAAGACTACATGCACATGGTTGCATAGAATAGGTGACAAGTCCTAAAGTTTGACCCTTTTCCTGTCCTCTCTCTAAAATATGGTTAATTGGATATTTTAAACCACTTATTTATTTGCAGTTTCCATGATAGTGGCTGTCTATATTCAGACATTCTAGGCATCAACTTAGGCAGTTTGTATTTTATTGTAAAGTTACTTCAATCAAGGTCACCCTTTCTCTCTTTTTTCTAGGTCAAATTCCATCACAGCTCCAAGAACTGTCTAAATTCATTTTGTTTGGATGCTCTGTGGTATCAAATATTCCTTGAAATGTGTGGTCCATTGGCTGTGTCCCAGACATGTTTAGTTTATCATATTCAATGGTGTTACTCATGGTAAAGTGATGTGACATGGATATCTGGGTTGTGTTTGGCTTCTGGCATAACCAGTCATATTTAATGTTGACTTGGTTGTGTCATTACTGGACTAATTGGATAGAATGGAAGCACACATTGCTACCATCCCATCTCTGATACCAGGAAAATGCCTGTGTCCCAAGGGAAACACAATTAAGGGAGACATGGATACATTCTTCCTGAACCCTACCAAGTTTTACCTGAATTCTTTCCCATAAATAGCATTAGAATCATTTTTTACCATCTCTTTCTTGCCTTGGGTTAGGCACGTTTCCATTGGGTTGTGCTAATCTTGTAGAAAACAGATGTTTCATGCAGTGGGGATTTGGAAGCCAGTTGATATTAGGAATTGAGCCTGCTGATGCATCATTTACAAAGAATCCAATTTGTCGAGTTTCTGACAGTACCAGATTTCTTTTGCCTTGGCCACACGTTTTTCCCATTAACTCTTGGCTAAAATAAGAATACATAGGGTCTCCTTTTTGCACGGTGACTTTTAACATCTCTTGAAAGGCAATATGATTTTTTCTTGCAGTAAACTGATGTTTCGACAATATTGTTATCATTCATCATGAGGGACATAAGTTCACATTTCTAGGAAAGTATCTTTTTTCCATGATCTTTGTATACTAACTGATAGTATCAACACTTGACCCTTCACAGCCACTCTGTTTATTTTCTCTATCTTTCTAGACAGCACCTCTGCTTCTGGGTACTCTATAGCATGGATTAGAGTGTTAAATAATAGAAAAACAGTTATGGTGTGGGACACTGTCCATTCAGTTAACCTTTTCTTTCTTTTAAAACTTTTCTTTATTGTGTCAATAAATTGATAACAAAACTATCTTCAGACAACATAGAATGTATCACTCTGGAACAATGTTCCCCTTCCCTCAGGATGTCCATGTACTAATTCCCAGGCCCTAAAACTGTATTACATAGCAAAGGGGACTTTGCAGCCATGGTATGGTGGAGCTTGCATATAATCCAAGATCCTGGGAAGCTTAGGCAAGTTAAAGTCATCCTTTGCTACATAGAAAATTTGAAGCTACTCTAGGCTACATGAAACCTTGTCTCAAAATGACAGGAGAAAGAGAAGTGCCATATGTATTTAATGTAGATGTGTAATCACAATAGTGAGGAGGTAGACACAGATGCAGGGGTATCAGGAGTTCAAGGGCATCTCACCTACATAGTGAATATATGGCCAACTGAACTACTTGAGACTTTGTCTAAAAGTGGGGGCATACTGCAGGTAGGGAGGGTTCTCTGGTTTGGATCTGTGTATTGAAGGCTTGGTCCATAGCCTGTGGTGCTTTGGAGGCAACTCTGGAATGTTATACCTAAGGGAGGTTAGATCTTTGGGGATGTACCCTTCAGGGAGATACTGAGGCCTCCTCTCTCTTTCCATGTATTTTCATTTTTTGACTGCTATGAAGTGAGAATCTTCCTCTGCCATTCATGTTCACCATGTTGTACTACCTCATATATACCCAGGAGAGACATGGCCAATTGGTCATGGACTGAGACCTCTAAACAAGTGGTTCTCAAACTTCCTAATGCTGTGAGCCTTTACTGCAGTTCCTCATGTTGTGGCGACCCCCCAACATTAATGAAAATAACATTATTTTCATTGCTACTTCATAACTGTAATTTTGCTAGGTTATTAATCATAATGCAAATATTTTGGGGGATAGAGGTGTGACCCAAATGGGTCACAATCTACAGGTTGAGAACCACTTTTCTAAATCATGAGCCAAAGTTAATTTTCCATTTTTTTTTTTTTTTTGGTTTTTGTGTTAGTACTGCTATAGATATAGAACCCAACTAATGGTGAGCATGGGCATGTTTTCCCCAGGACAGCCAGAGAAAGAGGATCCAGGACTTAGAAGCAGAGTGATGTTAATATGATTCTTGTAGTGACAATGGGAAATTAATATAGCATCTGAAACAATGTCAGTATACGTCAGCTTCTGTGTTTGCCTTGGAAGAGAGGAGAAAAGAAAAGAGCCAGCTCTTTCCCATTCATATTTAAAAGTGGATTTAATATTGTGTACTAATAAACCACATTAGGGTGCCTTCAGGTAAAAAAAAAAAACACCCTGGCAAAAAGCAATCTGGGAAAGAAAGGGTGTATTTGGCTTACAGTTACAGGTTAGAGTCCATCATTTCAGGGAAGTTAGAGGCAGGAATTTAAAACTCTAGTTTCATCATCCCCACAGTCAAGACCAAAAACAAACAAACAAAAAAAGATTTAAACTGCCTGCCCACCTGCCTGCTTGCTTGCTCGCTCTGAGCTGGCTTTCTTCATTCTTAGAAAGCACACAGCCCAGCCCATGAAATGGTATTGCTCACATTCAGGATGGGTCTTTTCACTTCAATTAACAATCAAGACAATTCCTCACAGACATGCTCACAGACAACCTTACGATCTAAGTAATTTATCATTGATGTGCTCTTCCCAGGGGATTTCAGGTTGTGGCAAGTTGACAGCTAAAGCAAACCAGCACAATGATGAACTCTAAGATGATCCCATGATTCCTGCCTCCTGGTGTTGTCATATGAATAATAACAACTCAAACCCATGTCTCTGAGTGTGACTTGCACCTAGTGGCTTACTTAAGGCTAGTACAGCATAAATAACGGTGGCTTTTGAGGTTGTTCTTTCTCTTTTGCTCCCTCACATGCATGCCATGTGAACCATCCTATGGAGATGCTCAAGTAGCATGGAACAAGAAATAGACTTGAGCCAGTGAATCCAGACAACAATCACGTGATCATGAGTTTGGAAGTGTCTCCTTCCCATCACAGCTAAGGATGGCAAAGATGTTGGCTGACACCTTCATTACAGCCTTGTAATAAAGCTTAGTAGAGAGTAGAGAGTAGAGAGGGCAAAGGGGCTAAGAAGAGAACATACTTATCCCCAGACTTAGGCTTACAATATTACCAGTCTCCAAAGCAGTTCCGATCCCAGAAGCCTGCATGGAACATCTCCACATTATTTGTAATAGTGCCTGGTCCAGAGAACACAACCAAATTCCTAACAGAAGTCAGCTTCTGCTTCTGTGCAAAGTATAAACCAGTTTTTAAATGACCAGTGGCTCAAAAGTGAGTAAGATTTCCTCCACTCTAATTTATGATCTATTTTCCATACTGAGCCTGGAACCCAGGACATCATGCATGATAGAGATATGTTTTAGCATTGAACCACATCCCCAGCTCATTGTGATGTTCTTTAATGATTTGAAGAAGCCTGGAGAAACACACAGGGGTCTCTTGGAGCTCTTGCCTATCTTCTTACGGTGTCTCTGCTGTTAAAGAGGGGCTACAAACATGAATGATTCATGTAGTATTGTAGATTGAAGGAGTTATAAAGGATAAAGGGTAATTGTTGCTCACTATATCAAATACTCAACTTGGCCTGTGGGCATGTCTGTAATTGTGATTGTTAATTGAAGTGAATTAAGTATTCTAGTACACTATTACTAAGTATAGAGCCTGGCGAAGTGCTTAAGAGTAGTGCTGTAGAGTACTTGATTGTACCTTCCCTCATAATGACGGCATCCATTTAACAGTTATGGATATAAACCAATTAGTCTTCCAAGCATTGATGAACATGAGCCAGAGGCAGAAATAGAAGCTTATCCAGCAAATTTTTTTATTAGTTTACTTTGGGTGATCTATATCTGTTTTTTATATTTCTTTATAAGAACTCTGTCCATTCTGAGTTTTAGTCATCATCAGTTAGTTGCATTACAAACATCGTCTCCTGTTACACCTCACTTTTCTGTTCTATTTCTATCCTGTAATAAATATTGTCTTTAAGTTCCTAATGTGTTCTTTAATGCTTTGTGCGTTCTGTCATTTCTTTAATCTTTATTACTCAACTCAAGGCCGTGGAAATGTTCTCAACATTAGCAGGTGTTTTGTTGTTTTACTCTTCTGCAATTAGTTTTCTTTGTATTTTTTTTACTTTGTGGTGGTAAGGTTGGAACCAGAGACATAGGCCTGTTCTATCACTGCTCCACATCCCGCAGCTCACTTTTTAATTTTTAATTTTCAATTTACCAGTAAACTAATATTACTTCTTCCTGTGAAACATGATGTTTTAAAGTATTGATTTCAGATTGACTAGATCTAGTACCTAACACGTTCCTACCTCACACTGTATTTTAATGATTTAAATAGAATGTTTTTTGAGGCAGAGTCTTGTGATTTAGCCCTGGCTGTTCTGGAACTTACTATGTAAACCAGGCTGGCCTGGAACTCACAAAGATCACCTGTCTCTGCTAGGTGTTCTAGAGCTCTCCCTGTATTAACACTTACAATCCTCCTAATCACGTGGGCCAGGATGATTATCCCATTTTTTCCATTGAGGAAGCTGAGATACAGAGAGATTATGTAAGTTGCTTAAGATCCATTAGGTAGTTAATGTTGAAGTGAGATTATAACCAGTCCAGCATCACTCACACTGTGATTTTCACCCATCATCTTGTTCCATAGTCAACCAATTAATAGTCCTTAAGTGACTTCTCTTCCTCTTGCCATTTATGCTTAGTTATAAGATGGACATTAACTACTTATTCCTGCATTTATGTTTTATTGTGAGCTGTCAATTGCTGTGTGATCAGAAAATCCATCTTAATGTCAGCTATTCTAAACTATAATATTCAGGAGAAAGCACAATGCTAGGTACCATGTTATTGATGCTACTATAGGTTGTTTTGTTTTGTTTTCTTGACAATTTTGTACACATATACAATGTTTGAGAGACAGTCGTAATATGCAGAATTCTTGGCTATGGCGTGGATACAATGATCTCGACATTCTTGGCTTAGTGTATTTTGTAATTCTAGAGGATAGCAGAGAGTACTTGGGTTTGGTGTTGTAGGTTCCATGGATCCATTTCAGGCCTAGCTAACAACCTCATAGAAATGCTGACCTAAAAGATGTTGAGCAAAGTAGAAAGGAAGGGGATGTAAAGAAAAATAAGCTAAAATTTGATTTTAAAAAAATCTCCTAAGTTCTAGGCATTCGGTGACTCTCTCTCTCTCTCTCTCTCTCTCTCTCTCTCTCTCTCTCTCTGTGTGTGTGTGTGTGTGTGTGTGTGTGTGTGTATGTGAATGTATGTAAGGAACATCCTATTTTATAGCAAAAAATAGTGAAGCATATGAGATAGTGTCTTGGCTTTGGGAGAACCTAGGCAAAAATATACAATAATTCTCTATAACATCTTTGAAACTCTTCAGTGTGTCTAAAAATTACTTCAAAGCAAACATTTTTTTAAAAAACTTAGTTTGTTTGGAAGAAGAGGGCAGGAGAGGACCAGGCCTCGGATCCCAGAAGGCCAAGTGTCAGGTCTAGAGAGGAGTTACCCGAGGAAGTTGACTGTGGAGATGTTCCATGCAGGCTTCTGGGATCTGAACTGTTTTGGAGACCGGTAAATATTGTAAGCCTAAGTCTGGGGATAGGTATGTTCTCTTCTTAGCCCCTTTGCCCTCTCTACTCTCTACTAACCTGACTTCTGTTGGTAATTTGGTATATCAGCTAGCCATGTTTTTCTACTCCTTCCTCCACATACATGCATAAGAGTAGTTATAAGTTGACTGGAATTATGAACTCTTAATGAAGTCAGGAGAAAAATGGTCTGGCTTAAGCCCAGGAATGTAGGCTGAGGAAATCTCTCACTAGGGATTTTTTTTTTTTTTTATGAATTAGGAACCTCCCTGGAAATAGAGTGAATGCTACAGAAAATGATTTACATATTTAACACCCACATTGTACATTTGTTTTATGTTTGGCTAAAGGAGATCTGACTTGTATGTGTTGCTGACTTAACTGTCCTTGGGGACTAGAAGAAAAATATGATCATCATCTTAGCACATTTTATTTGTTATTTCCCGAGGGAAGGTCTTCCCAGCCTGCAAAGAGACAGTAGGGTGGCCACGATGTTTGTAGGGGGGAAAGGGAGAAATTGTAGACTATGTGACTTCTGATAGAATGACAGAAATTTGAGGGTGGCATCAATTTCTAGTGCAGAGCACAAAAGTGAGAGGAGAGTTGAAGGAAAGAAGGAAGGAAGGAAGGGCCTGAACATTACACAGAAGAAGCTGGCCAGTGGTGGTGCTTCACACCTTTAATCCCAGCACTTGGGAGGCAGAGACAAGAGGGTTTCTGTGAGTTCGAGGCCAGCCTGGTCTACAAAGGCAGATTCAGGACAGCCAAGGCTACACAGCGAAACAATGTCTTGAAAAATGAAACCAAAACAAAATTGCACAAAGGAGAGCCCTCAGCTGATGCAATCCTGCTTTTATCAAAAGAGTAATTTGAACAAAATAGGTTTCTTCTTAAGCATATAGTATGCATTCATTTATATTATTTGACATTTATTTTCCATTTGGCAGCCCTAAGAACTAGTGCTCCCTAAAAATGAAGCAAAGATTAATTGCACATGTAGGTAGACGTTTTGCTGCAAAGACGATAAAGGGGAGATTGTTCGACTGCTCCTGTTCTGCTAGCTCTAATGTTTTGTGCTTTCCACCAGGCAATGTGAACTGTGTTATACTGAGCAAAGACACTCTGTAATCTAGTAGACTACTTTAATGAGAAGCAAAACTACATACATGCACGTAGAACACTCACTTGGCAGCTCACTGAAGCATACGCACTGTCCTTCAGGGGCTTGCCAAAAAGGATTTGCAAAGGGGGGGCGGGAAACAGACCCAAGTGGTCTGTTTGGAGGATGAAGCAGGAACTGAAGGAGAAATCCCATGGGGATAATTTAAAAGATTCAGCATAAAACCTCAGCCAAGCAACTGAGAACGATGAGGGTTTTTGCATGTCTCTCGAAAGAATTACCTTTCAGCTGCCTTGAAACTATGAAGACAGTATTGAGTACCTGAACAAGAATACATTCATGACAGGATGTGCTACTGCTCTGTGCTCTGATAGGGACAGATATTTAAAATACAGCACTGAATTTCTTCTATTTTTGAAGCAAATGCTAAGTACTACATAAAAGGCAAAAGTCCCCAAGGTATAAATACCAAATTGCTCACCACTTATGTTGTGGTAGAAATGAGATGTACAGAAAGATTTTCAATTTAGATGGCCCATACTTTAGTATTCTTAAAATAACGAGTTACTTTTTTTCTCAAGATAAACAAGAAATATAAGCCATCTGCACTTAGCAGAAGAAATGTTAACCATTTCCAATCAAAACTTTTCTTTTTAAAGCTGAAAGGAAAGGGATTTCATTGAAGGGTAGAACTTTTAACTGGGCTGAGCAGGAATAGAAGGGATGATCATCCATTAGAAAGAAACAAGAGTCCTTGCAAAGCCAGGGTGTGCACACAAAAATGGAGTAATAGATTATTGGCATGTTTTCAGTATCTATGAGGGACCTTCCACCCTCCCATTGTCTGTCCCACTTGAATACCAGTGACTGTATCCTCTTGATATGTGAATCTGCGCCCACAGTGTGTACCAACAATAGAGGTTCAACAAATGGTGAACCACTAAATGAGGGAGGGAATGAGTCAGGATTATTCTTAGGTGACTTAGATTTACTGTTGTAATATCTCAGGAAAAGCCAGAAGTAGTGGTGTGAGTTTGAAATGCCAACACTGGGGAATCAGAGGCACACAGATCCTTGGGGCTTGCTGGCCAGCCACCGAGGTCTTAGCTGTGAGTCCTAGGTTCCATCCAGTGAGAAACCCAGTCTCAGCAAGGTGGATGGCTCCTGAGGAAGGACACCTGAGGTTGACCACTGGCCTCCACATGTACATGCACATGTGTGCACCTACACAAATTATAGTATCCTATTTATTTATTTATTTATTTATTTATTTATTTATGAAAACGTATGGGGACAATTTCAGGGATCTTACATACAGGCCATCTGAAATCTGTTAATCACCAAAAGTTTTGGATCCTCCTTTGTAGGGAGCAAGTGAAGTCTTGACTGCATGGGTGTTGTTGACATGAACATGGCAATGCCAAGGACTCCAGTGCCTCTCAGTATGCGAGTGGCAAAGCCTTCCTTGGATGGGGCTTGGAGGAAAGGCAAAGTTTTCCTCTGGTTCAAGGGCAAAAGTTAAGAGTTTGTGCATAAAATATCCAGCCTAGCTTCCATCTCCACCTGGGTTGTTCCAGCCTAGATGTGTCACTGCTTCCCTACAGAGACTGCTTCTATTGAGAGTAGCTAATCCCACCTTCTTGTTCATATATATTTCATTCCCAGGATTACCCAGTTAGGTCAATCACCAGAATGCTCCAGGATGTGTCACCCATTATTGATATATGCACTCTTTTAGAATAGATAGAAATGGGACGTGTTCACTGGAAACTAAAAAATAAATAAATAAACAAGCTTCAATGATATCACTATTTATACTTCAGCCTGCTTGGAAGTACAGCAAATGGAGTTCTACAGCTTATAGCATGATAACTGAACTGTAAGAAACAATCTGTAGGCTGAAGGGTGTCTCAGCGATTCACACTGCTTATTGCTCTATTGGACCACTATAGTTCAGATCCCAGCACCCACATCACAAATGCCTGGAACTCCAGGGGCTCTGTTGTCCCCTTCTGGCACTTGATAAACACACACACACACACACACACACACACACACACACACACACACGCACGCACAAATACAAAATAAATACAATACAGTAAAATAAATGTGTTAATAGAACTTTTGTCAAATTGCCAAAATTAACTGTACAGTACCTACTTTGGATGGCCCTTAAATAGCAAGAACTCTAAGTCCTTTAAGTACAGAAATGTGTGTTTGTGCATGTGCTGTGTATGTATGTATGTGAGAGAGGGAGGAGAAAGTATATATAATAAGTAGATCACAGAACTAAAGTCTTAAAACACATATCTAAAAGAAAATAAAATATTCCACACTCAACTTTTTCTTTTGTTACCATTATACATGTTTACATCATACATGTAATAGAGACAAAATGAGTGTGCGTGTGTATACACACACACACACACACACACACACACACATATATATATATATATATATATATATATATATATATTACACACTAATAACACTAATAATGCAATGTCTCTGGTCCTTTTCCAGGGTGGACAAGCTTCATTTATACCATCTCTGGAGATGTATATATTGGTGAGTAAAGGGTATGCCATTTGGGGTTCAATTGCAGTTTAATTCAAACTACTGAAAGAATAAACTACTGAAACTATTGTATGTAATTGAATATTGTGCCTCCTTTCTTCCCACACCAATCTGAAGCAGGGTGACTTACAGCTTCCAGAGTGTTCAGTAACAGAGAACAACAGGAACAAACAGGTCCAGGCAAAAGGCACAGGAGTGTTAAACCTGAGAGGTTAGCAGTTTCCGTGCCTATAAAGAGGTGGAGCTCCAGTAGGCTCCAATGAGAGCCATAGTCTGTGTATCCCTTTGGAGATACAAGAAGACAAGTTAGGTATTTTAGGTATTTCATATTTTTTTCATTTATCCTAAGGGTTGTATGCTGCTGTTTGTAATGAAATGCATATTTGAGAACAAAGCAACTCTCACTTTATACATGAGCAATGGGATACCTAGAAGAAGATATTTATGCCATGGTTTCACATCTGTGCACCTGACGCAAGAACCAAGCTATGGTACTGTGAAAGAGAGTGGCCATCATAGACTTTGTCCTTTGAATTCTTGGTCCCCAATTGGTGGCGCTCTTTGGCAATGTTTCCGAGATGTGACCTTATGAGGAAGTATGCCACTAGAGAGACCCAAGACTCTCACCATTGCTAGTACTTGCTCATTGCTTCCTGCTTGCTGTTCAGGATCTAAGTTCTCATCAGCCAGCTCCAGCCACAGTGCTGTGTCTGCTGCCATAGTTCCCTGCTATGACAGAATCTTATCCCCAAGGATCCACCAGCCAAATAAACCTTTCCTTTTATAAGTTACCTTTGTGGGTTTTTTTAAAAATCACAGCAATAGAAAAGTCACTACTATCCAAGTGTTCCTTACCTCAGTCTCCATGTCCTGCCTATACTACATTCAGTTACAATGTAGAGTTCAAGCCAGCTTGTGTTTTCAAGCCTACCCAAACGGATAGCAAAAGAGACTGAGTCCACATGATAAGAGAGGACCATGCAAAGCAGGTTGCCTCTCTTTGTGTCCATCCCAACCATCCACATTTTCCTAGAGACAGGAAAAAAGCTCTTTGTAGGGATGACAGCAAATGGTTAGGCTACAGCATATTCTATGAATGTTCTACCCAAGCCCCTCATAATGTTGCTTCCTCAGTACCTGCTGACCAACTTCCAACTGTCAGTGTCTACACTGCTTTTCCTGAAACTTGGAAAGATTGCTCTGGCTCAGTCAGGAAGCACAGAAGCACTGAAGCATCAATATTTCTGGAAGTTATCTGTCTCCTTGAGTAGGTTATGTCAGAAACCATTCCTGAAGTTCCCACTGGGGTTATTCTCAAGCTTTTAACAGTGGGACTGTATGATCAGGGGCCTGTCCTTCCTTGCTGTGATGTTTTGAATGAGAATGGTCCCCATAGGTGCCTATGTTTGACTCCTTGGTCCCTAGTTGGTGGAGCAGTTTAGGAAGGATTAGGAGTCATGGCCTTGTAGGAGGAGGTGTGTCATTAGAGGTGAGCTTTGAAGTTTTAAAAGACCCATGCCATCCCAATGTGCCTTCGTTGACTTCTGCTTGTGGATCATGATGTGAACTCGCAGCTGTTCTTACTGCCATGCCTTTTTTCTACCATCATGGACTTTAACCCTCGGAAATCATAAGCCCAACCAAATACCTTCTTTCATAAGTTGCCTTGGTCATGATGTTTGGTCACAGCAATAGAAAGGTAACGCGACTACACTTCCTTTCCCTGAATAACTCTGCTCATTTCCAGACTGGTGCTCACTGGCATTATCTCCTCGATTAGCTCCTTATACCAGAATATTCATTTGAGTTGTGCTTCCGGAAGAGGCTAGAGGCTTCCCTCTCCTCATCTCCATCCACAGTGATGACTAACATGCATGTGAGTGTGGAGTCCCAAGATGTAGCCCCAAATTCCCCATTTCTGAGACCTTCTGGAGTTGAATGCTCTCTACCATACTCCCATAGGGGACACCAGCTGGGAAATATGTTCTCAACTTCAAGGAGCATCCTCATTGCAAAATATATTCTCAATTTGCAGACAGAAGGCCTGCTAATGACATCTGTATAGGGCATGATGCCACATCCCAAGTGATTTATTTAAACCATTCTTTATATTCTCAAAAAAAGGTTTTCAATCACTTGAGTCTTCTGGAAATAACAGTTAATTCAAATTTACTCATAATGTGGTATAATTGGGCTTCATTCCTCTTTCACTGAATAGCACTTTAATTACAAGCCCCAAACAAAAATCACATATTTTATCATTCAAGAGAGTAAAGATTCAATTTAAAAAAAAAAAGACAAAACAAAAACCTCTAGCAGTGGTACAGTAAGTGCCTGCGTGTGCACAGTGAAATGTATTAACTATCTGAGAAAAATGAGGCATCATTTTTTTTATATTCTGATAATCATATAGTACTTTATAAAACTAGAAAAATCTTTTTTGG
>JADRCD010104493.1:0-13928 GCA_019843815.1 Montemys delectorum | reverse complement strand
TTTTTTCATTGGAAGATTTTGGATGGAAGGAGAAATTCATCCAAGTAAGGAAGTTGTTTACTGTGGTCAGATCATTAAGTAGAAAAGACAGGAGCTATGTAGCCTGCTCAAAAATGCCTCCAAACAGCAACACAGCCTCCTATGTGGGTGACTCAAGATGGGGTCTGTGTAAATGGCTGGACTGAGATAAAAGAACTGAGAAATGTGCTTCACAGGCACACTTGTGGAGGACACAAATATCCCTGTCCTAGCACTTTGGGTATAGGTCAGGATGTTCCGGGTGTCCCTCCGATCATCTTCTCCTTTCCCTGTTCCTTTATCAGATCTTTCTGATTCTTGACTTAATATCTTGCCTTACCCCTAGCTGAAATTATGATTTCATTAAGTACTCTTTATTAATAACTCTGAGGCACAGCTTGTCTATTTTTCTCCACACCTCTCATTTGGAAGATGCACACCCATGGCCTAAATGCATCTTAAAATAATGCCTCAAGTGTTTGAGGAAGAGGAGCATAATAAATAAACTATGTTTCTTTTTAAAAATTGGTTCATTTCTTTTTCCAGTTTTCGAGCCTGACTTCAGTGTGAAAGATGTTGTCTAGGTAATCTAGAAAGTGTGCTTTCTTTTTAGTATGGGCAGGAACTAAAGAACAGAAGGCCATCTATCTTACACGGACAGGCTTCTTATTGACAGGGCGTCATTGTGTAGGCATACTGAGTGGAGTGGTGACCAAGTGTTTTTCAGGAAATTAAGTTTAATCTAAAGTGTTTTCATTGCTTTATTAGCTCTAGTGAATATACTTCATGCCAGGAGACAATTTAAGACCTCTGTGGAGAATTCAAGCCCATCTCTGCTCCATAGCATCAGCCTCTGAAACTGAGGAGTAACCCTGAAGGAATCTCATGCCTGCCTGTTCTCTGTTTTAGGGCACCTGGGTTTTGCAAGGACTTGTTCCCTTTGTAGTTAATTTTTTTCGTTTTTTTCCCCTACTTCTAGGGTAGTGACTGACAGAGTTATCAGAAAAGATGTTAGAAATCAGTGCTTTTGAGGGTCTCTCCTCTGACTTCATTAATTGCCATTCCATCTCTGGCTTCATCTTCTGTGAGTCTAGTGAACTCACCCATGAAGTTATGTCACCCATGAAGTTACAAATGCCCCATGGTACATGTCTATTTACTATTTACTGTTCCTTGCTTATCCTCAGGAAGGCCTCTGGACTTAGCCACTGCATCTGATGTGGAAGACAATGGAAGACTGCTTAATACACACTTCCTGGCCCAAGACCAAATCTTCCTAAATTTGCACTCTGCTCACTTTGGTACTGTACTGGCTGGTTTTGTGTGTCAACTTGACACAGGCTAGAGTTATCACATAGAAGTGAACTTCAGTTGGGGAAGTGCCTCCATGAGATCCAGCTGTGGGGCATTTTCTCAATTAGTGATCAAGAGGGTAGGACCCCTTGTGGGTGGTGCCATCCCTGGGCTGGAAGTCTTGGGTTCTATAAGAGAGCAGGCTGAGCAAGCCAGGAGAAGCAAGCCAGTAAGGAACATCCTTCCATGGCCTCTGCATCAGCTCCTGCTTCCTGACCTGCTTGAGTTCCAGTCCTGACTTCCTCTGGTGATCAACAGCCATGTGGAAGTGTAAGCCAAGTAAACCCTTTCCTCCCCAACTTGCTTCATGGTCATGAGGTTTGTGCAGGAATAGAAACCCTGACTAAGACAGGTACCAATCCATTTGCTAGGAGGAATGCCCAGTTTAGTAATTGACAGCTCATTCTGTTCAATCAACACAGAAGAATTATGGGGCAGAAAATCTATGTCTCTGTGGTGCTATCTGTGCCTCTCTCCCTAGAATGCAGTGTAAAGATTGCTGATAATAGACCCAGTTTCGGTTAGTGTTAAGGAACTTTTTAGTGCCCTTGGAAACCTCTGACCTGGAACCTAATCAGTTAACTAGTTCTAATGTGTTTTCTTAGGCACAAGAGCATGATAGGCATATTTACACTGAGCGAAGTGAAAACATATCACACGGACTGGTTGGCAGGCCCCTAGCCATCCTGGAAGGGGTACATGCTTTGGCAGAAGGTCCTTGGGCAATGAGCATCTTCTTGGAGGCAATGGGTTTTAGAACACAACATCTTCACAGTTTTGGTGCTGGAAAAAGTAGTGGGGTGGGTGGGAAGTGAGCTCAGGGCACAGGTTCTCCCAGTTAAACCCCACAGTAACTGTCTGCCTTTGACACCCTCAGAATGAGGTATAGAAAGATTATTAAATGAAAGAGAAATGATGTTCTTAAGGAAGCAAGGATAAAATTAATTGCTTACAGGAGTTCTTCGTTAGGGTAACTCCTCCATATCCTTTACAGAACCACACAAAGCTGTGTACTTTACCACGGAATGCTTCTGTTGGGTGGCTCACATTTCCTCATTTGCGTGGTGGTTACACTTCACAAACCTAAGGTCTTTCTCTTTCACTGTGGCCTGTAGGCAGGACAGACTTTAGAGTGTAAAGATGTTAGTGTCTGCTCTAGACCTTCCTTTAGGATGTAGCCAGATTTTAAGAGAGAAAAGCAAACAGTGGTCCTGACTAAGTGCATCAGTCACTGTCTCTATCGTCATCCCTAACCTCAGCATGGTAGGTAGTTCCTCTTCTTTCCAATGACAGGAAACCAAGACACAGAGAGGCCAGGGGACTTGCCCAGAGAGATGTAGTCAGAGGCAGTATAGGATTTAATTGGATCCACCTACAACTTCTTTCCAGCTTTCTGCCATGTCCCCAGATGAAGACGTTCCACATTTAGGGATATAACAAATGGATCAGTATCCACTGCCTTTCCTCCCCTCCTGGACATGGTGCCTGTTCACATGCACCATGATTTATTGTAGACAGACTTAGTGTCTTACATCTCTTACAAAGTGATTCTTTATACATTATGGGATTTAGTGTTCATGGATTTGATCCTTTGCACTGATTGCAGAACAGATTATTGTATTGCTACTATTCTTAAATTTCCAAAGTAAAAATAATTTTCCTTAAGCCTATAATTTCAATATGCCTCCTTTCTCTTTTAGTGGTTGGTTTCTCTGCATAGATTTTAATTGAAGCTTCCAGAAATATCACTAACCTAATTTTAATTTCTGGACCCTTCTCTATTTCTTTTCCATTCATATGTTAAGTGTGGTTGTGGTAACCTTGATTAATGTATAAAGTATTTCCCTGGAACACATGAAAATTGACTAAAATATAAATTATCCCTGGCTTCTAAAAACTTCTGATTGGCAATTGTAAACATGCACAAAATATACCCCCTCATAAACACAGCTCCAGTGTACAACTTCTTCCTTATGAAAGAGGAGGTAGAGAAGAAAAAGGAATCGGTTTGTAGGCTACTTAGGCTCCACTGAAGTTAGCTGACGGCTTGGGAGCATTATGCTTTCCATATCAACTGCTCACTGTGCCCAGGAAGAGTTAAAAAAAATGGATGTATTCAGGTGTTTTCAGCATGTTGAGCTGCAATGGAATGCAGAACCAGCTTTTCCTCCTCTTTATCTAAGAGCAAAAATACCACCATGTCATAAATTGCCTTGGGTCAGAATGCTGTTTGTTGAATTATTCAACAGATTGAACTGGTAGAATTAGAAGACTCATTAGACTGAAGGTCAAAAGTTAAGTTAAAAACATTTCCTTATAGTTATGATACAACTCAGGGTGTTGACAGATCCCAGCCAGGCCCCCGGAGCTGAGAGACTCATGGTCTTAATGAGCTACAAACAGGCTTGCTTTGCCATTTACTTCTAGCCATTTTGTAGTGCCCTGGATTGAGATCCTGTAGGTCTGAGGCCTGAAAGTGAGTAAGATGACCAATAGTTATTCTTAAAGGAGGAAAAGAGTAAAAAATATTCTTTTATTTTTTATTTTTTCTAAAATTATCAAACCCCATGAAAAAGTGTGTCTGTTGCATATAACTTGAACATACATAACCTCTGCTTCATAATTGATGTTTTAAGTTATTTATTGGAAAAGCTTGGGCTTGAAGTTGTAAGGTGGAAACTCTGTTGAGAGTATTTCTTGGAGGCTGGGGAGATGTATAAGAGATTTCATTGGGTAAGCATGAGGACCTCTGTCTAGATCCATAGAACCCATGGAAACACCAGGCCTGGCCCTGTGCGTATAATTTCAATGCTATATATGGAAGAGGCAGGGTGATTACTGGGCATAAGACAGCACCAGGGTTAGTGAGAGACCCTTTCCACAGTATAAGGGAGAGAACGAAAAAGCAATACATCTGACATCCTTCTCTTAAGTCCAAAAGAATGGTCATGGACACATGTCCACACCACTACCCCTCCCACCACCCCCCATCCACACACAGCACCACCCACTCATAAACACACACACACACACACACACACACACACACACACACACACACGAAAGAAAAGAGTATTTATTGAGCTGGTGTCATGGTTAGTTTTAAATGTCAACAGTTTAGAATCATCCAGGAAAAGGGTTTTAGCTGAAGAATTACGTAGACCAGGTTGGCCTGTGGGCATAGCGGTTGTCTGTTAACTGCGGTAGGAAGAATCTCCGTAGATGTGGGTGGCTGGGTTGTGCCTCACTGCTAAAGAATGCAGAAAACTAGCTGAGCAGGAAGCATGAGCCCAAAGCAAGGGTGTGCTGAATAGTTTATTTGCTCTTGACTGTGGATATGATGTGACCTGCATCAAGCACCTGCCTTGAACTCATGCCACGACACAACCTAGTGCTTTAAGCCAACTAATCCCTTTCCTCCTTCGCGCTGCTTGTTGGTCTGTTTTTTGTTTTTGTTTTGTTTTGTTTTTGTTTTTGTTTTTGTTTTTGTTTTTTGTTTTTTGGCACAGACACAGGACAGCCTGGGTTTGGCAGAGGGCTTGCTTAGAAATTTGTGTTTCTTGTTAGGAGTGAAGACAAAGAATAATCATGAATTGTCTGTCTAGACATTAATAAAGTGGTAAGGAGACAGGGCTGTCCCAGAGGGTGCCCGCCGACCCACACCTGTCTGTAAAGTATGTAGGGTGGGCAGAAGGCACAGTGCCGCCGCCAGGGGCTTGCTCCTGGCTCTGTCCTCGCTCAGTTGTGGTCCAGCAGTCCTCCTCCCCACTGCCTCCCCAGCTCTCAGTGACCCCGACTGTCTCCTGACTTAGCTGAGGTAAGGTCAGCTCAGCAGACAGGGCCAGACTGGGGCGTGAGGGGCTGAGCTGGGCAACTGAGTTAGGGCTCTGGCCTACTGGGAAACAGCGATTGACCGATTGACCTGTGCTTCTGACAGCCCTCTGAGTCTCCTCGAGGAGGCCGCTTCTCCCCACACCCCTCACCCCCTGGACGCATTGACAAAGAGACAGCTGCTCGGGTTCTAATGCTCCTGCTCTCTCTCTTTCCCCTCCAACCAGTTCAATCTCATCCCTCCCAGCAGCCCCCCTTCCCCCCCTCCCCCCCCCCCGGGGGGAACTGAAGATTGTCCTGGCCGACCTGAGACCTCCATGAGTGGAGGGAAGAGTGATCTATGTCTCTTCCCTCCAGCAGCTGGGACCAGTCCTAGCCCCGCCTCCAACCCCTTTCCCTTGGGGAGTTGGAGAATTCCTGCCAAGCACCTTGAATAGGAGGGCTCCTTCAAGCGGGCCAGGCTGGGGTCCAGCGGGGATAGGGGAGGTTCCTGCTCTGCCCCAGCTGGGTCCCACCCAGTCTTGTCCTCCCATCCTCTCATCTATTTGCCCCCGCCCCCCTGGAGATGGAAGATCTTTTATTTTCTATTATTTATAACCTCAGACTTGGGCCCCCTGTTCTTCTCCATTAACTTGAGTGTCCTGTGTGAGAGACTGACAGACAGATGCCTCAAGGACTTTTACTTTTTATTACATAAAAAAAAAAATAAAATAAAATAAAATTTTAAACTAAAAAAAATGTAGAGAGCAGGTAGTACTAAATATTACCTTTTTAGAAGTTGAAAGAAATGATTTTTGGAACACAGTCTTAAGAGCTCCATTCTTAGGTTCTAATCTAGCCAATGTGCTCCATGGCCCTTCCCTCTTGCTGACGTCCCAGTGAAATCTCGTCCATTCCATCACCGCCTTTTGAGATATTATTCAGGTTAAATGCATTAAGTTAAGAGTTTAGACTCTATGGAAGTAGTTGGCAGTGGAAGCCACTGTAAAGTGTGGTGCTCCCTTTGGCCTTTTCTATATGGCCGTCCTCTTTCTGAAGCACTATCTCATCAGGTGAGGTGATTGGTTCATCTGACCTTTAAGATTTTAGACTGCCATATTCTGTGAGAATCTCAGCTGCATTTGTCAGACACTCTTACTTCTTTGGTAGTTTCCAAAACACTGTTATCTGAGCTTCACTTGTATTGCTCTGATCTAGTTTTCTGCCATCACACTGGTCTATCCTTCTCTATTGTTCCTCACAGTGATGTCTAAATACTGACAGCATTTCATAGTTCACTTTAAGCAACATATATCTCTCATTTCTACTTCTGATGATATTGCCTAGTCATTGATTTTAAGTGCTTCCTATACTCTTAAGATTATATATTGACCCACATATAATGGTCTTGCTTGGAACCTTCCAGTGTTACCCATGGATAGACACCAGTTTACCCTATACTCTGCACCCCAGGCAGAGGGTTCCTTCCAAGCCTTGATTTATTCTCCCTCTTTTGTGACATGTGAGGCTGTCTCTGATATGTGGCTCCTAGATATTCCTACTGTGTCACCTTTATATCCGATTTCTTATGGGTCATTCCTCAGCTGCTTCAAGTCTTCATTCCCTCTCTCAGAAAAGCCAGTCCTGACCACTCTAGCTAAAGGAATCCCTCCCCACAACTCTCTTGGCATTATCCTATCTAGCAGTTTGAAGCACATTTTAAGGCTGAAAATGGCCAGTATTTATAATCTACTCTCTGTCTCCCACAAAAATAACTCAGGTCCTTGTGGAAGAGTCTAAATTTGGTTCACTGTCCCGAGTGTGGCCTATAGGTACCTATGCCATAAATGCTCACTCATTGACTGTTGCTACATGGCAATGATGCTAAATATCCTGCATTTTCTTCTTCATTCCTGTAACCATCTTTGATTTATCTCTGGAAAGGAGAAGTAACAACCCCCCTTGATGCACTGGGATGGGTAAATTGGGTTTACCGCATTCATCTGAAGCAACTATGTTGTTGGATTCGATAAATCCTTTTAATGTGATTTATCTTTACCTTATGTCCTCTAGGTTTGGACTTTGGAAGTGGGTATATTTTGTGCTGCAAACCTTTATCTAGTTTTTAATCAGTGTGTGACCCTTTGTAGAAGTGGCTCCTCTCATTTCTCTCTCAGGTTGGCTATGATTGCCTGGAGACTACATTCTACTTAATATCCAGTTGGGTAAGACTTTAGACCAGCTCTTCCAGTAGTTCTTATCATCCACGGCAATGCTCTTGGGCCACAGGTTTGGATTAAAGGATTTACACTAAAGAACACTCTTGCTATGATTTTGCTATATAGTCCTGTACAAATCAGGTGCAGAGATAATAATGAGAAAAGTGGTGAAGCCCTTAGAAGCCATTGGCAGGGATCAGGAGGAATAAGTGTTCATGGATCCTTCTTCTTTGGAGTCCCACTTGATAGGAAGTCATTAGCAGGACACTATCCAACACAGAAGGCTGAGCAGGGCTTTTCCTACACTCTTATTGGAGATTCTGTTCCTACAAAAATTTGATAGTCCTTTAGTGTGACCCGCACTATCTTGGGTTCCAATAATTCTATGGAATTTTGTGAATTATTGAGCAGAGATGATGGTGGGGGATTATGAGATAGGGTGTTTAGGAAAAGAAATAAGGTATGGACCATCTGTTCAAGAAACATAATCAATAAGCATGAGAATAACTAACATAAAAGATTTGAACCACAATAAAGAAGAAAGCAAAGTTTATCTAGGGGAATCACATGCAGGCGGGTGGGAGGCTCAGAGAGAAAGGAAGTCTGCAGAAGAGACAGATATGGAGTGGACGGGAAACCCTGAGGAAGGAGTTCCACATTCCTGGAGCATTAGGACAAAGAACTCCTTGGATCTCCTCCTCTGTGGTTTACCACAATCATAGAGAATGTTATTAAAGAAAAGATTGTCAAGGAAGATTGCTAGAGTCTGTGCTTAAGTAAGACTTGTAACAAAAACAAGTTCATGGCAAAGCCACCACCTTGCTGACAGAGAAACCTGGCATCAGCCTCATCCAGTGTTCTGTCTCTCAGTAGAAATGCTAGGGGAAGTTCAGGCAGACTTCCCAGTGAGCTTTTCCTCCTATCATGATCACACACACACACACACACACACACACACACACACACACACACATTCATACATAAATATATGTGTATGTATGTGAACACATGCATGTGTGTACACATACATATAGAGAGATTAGATACAGAGGTAAAATAGATATGTATATATGTGTATATATATACATCCTCTATCTTCTATCTTAATTAAATAAATTCTAATTGCAAAATCATGAGTTTGATACACCAGTTATGTATTTTTAAAATTGTAAACCCCTTATTTTATCATGTGATTTATATAAGCGAGTTCAAATATGATCAGAGCACATGTATCTTTTTCTAAAATAATTCTAGCTGTTGGGGGGGAAATCAATTTAATTCTCAACATCTTTGTGGCTACTCCATTAAGCCCTTCTCCTCCAACTCCTTGTGCCCTCTCGCCCAGTCCTGGGTTTTGCACAGGTTGAGCCTGCAGGGATTGTGCAGGACATATTAAACCAAATCTTTAGGACTTGAAGTGTAGTGAAAGGAAATTATGGAGAGACTTGCCATTTAATGGAAGATGGTGATGTTCATCTGTGATGTTTCTTGCAGCCCTAGTTGTAATAACTGTATAATGTCATACACTTATCAAAATAATGGAAAAGCCTTCAAATGAAGTTGTTATGGAGCCTCTGAGTAAAATCAAGTGAAAGTCAGGTTTTCTAGGAGTCAAGGAGATGATAAGGATCCTTTTTTGTATCCCCACTAAACAGTTAGGATAATTTGGGTTGAGCATCTATTCTCATGTCTTGTACTCAGCAGCAAGGGGAGATGCCCAGCCAGTTTCTTGAGTGCTGCAGCTGCGATGCCGCTTAGCTTGCACTGTTGAGCCATGAGTCATTGACTTCAGCTTCTAAATGAAAATGTGGATGGCTGCTTTAATATTTGTAAAAAGAAGAATCTAACTAATTATCTTTTGCTACTGGTGTTACATAGAATGCAGACGTTCTTAGGTTGAAAAACTTTAGCCACAGTGCTGTGGCTCCCCACTGTGCGATAGTGATATCCATGGCTATTCCAGGGAATGCTGAGATTGAATCCCTGACCTTTGCTCCTCTCCATACAACTTGAGCAGAATGAACGTCATGATTTGGATATTCTGTTTTGTTTTTAATACTCAAAACCTGTTGGAATTAGGTTTTAAAATTATACTTTTTGTAATATAGCAGACACTATAATTTATGAAATAGGTAGCCACTACTTAAGGAATTGAGATCCAACCACCATGGGCCCTTTTCTCCCTTGTATTCAGATTATTGGTAACCCCTGGACTATTGCAGGAGCCCTCACACAAGCCTCTTACCATCACTGTCACAAACATGACATTCCTGTGTTCCAACTATGACTATGCTCCTGTTTTCCCTAAACCATTTCAGAATCCTCATGGCTAGTGTTCTGAGTTAAGCTTCTTTAGCTCCCAGAGTTGTTTCTGCAGTTTGCAGACATACACTGTTGTACTAATTCCTTGTGTCAGTAAAATACTTCCTCTAGTATTTTGGCTTTGTTTCTCAAAGCTCATCTCTATTTTATTAACATTATCTTTCTTCTGACTTAATTAATTTAAAGAGCTGTTTTCATTCCAAATAAATTATGTGAAAATATGCTTTTCAATAGGAAAAAAATACAAACAAACAAACAAACAAAACCCTGAACAAAACCCTGTATTTTACAAGGACCTGAATTATAATTTCTAACAATAAGAAAATCTGATCTGATCAATTGATCTGATCAATACTGTGGAATACTTGTTTCTTCATATTCCCAAGGCCTCACTTATACTAGCAATTAGGTATTAACTTGGCTCCATTTCAGCTGAGTACCTTGGTATATCAAGTGTTTATTCGCTTTGTATTCCCACTGACTTTTGATAACAAAAGTGACTGTCTAAAACATTATTATGTAAAAGTAATATAAAATAAAAACTTATGTGTATGCCTTGCCTTTTATATGTTTTAATGTTTGTAACTGTTTGTTTGAAGGAGAAGAAAGATTCCAGTCACCACTGGAAGTTAATACGATGTAGTTAGTCATGATAAATTTAATAGTTAGTATGCAGAAGTTAATAGTTAGTATGATGAAGCTAATAGCTAAATGGTGCATAAAGCCACATAGGTAGTTTCTACTTTTCTTTATAGTATTATGAATAATTTTTTCAAGTGTGTACAAGTATGGGTGTGTTTTATAATCAATAAAAGCAATCTTAATTAAGCACATACTAATGAGTTCAAGGATATGCCTACCTGTGAAGTGTGCCAGAGCCCACTCATTGACCTAACTGCTCTTCTGCACTTCCACAGTCCAGGGCTTAACTTTTGCTGTGCTTCCACAACGGGTCTCCACTCTTCCCTCAAGCATCTCTAGTCATTTATGCTCATGCAATGATCTTAACCTGGACAGGGTTATTACATGACGTTCCTGAATAGCCTAACATCATTGCTGCCCTGAAAAAGTGCTCAACCAATGTAATTCATAAGTAAATTTGAAGTGAAAGCTTTTCTGAAATTAGTCAGCTCCACCTTTCTCTAATCACTTACTTGTCTTCTGTGTCACAGTGTCCACCTTTATAAGCTATAGAAACTGGAAATATTATCATATGTTTGGATTACTGCTTTCAATAGTATCTCGATGTTCTCCTAGTTATGGATTCTACATCTCAGATCTCCACATACACCTTCTGACTTGTAAAATCTGTTTCTAAAGTCATGTTCAAATTCATCTGCTAATCTTATTTATTTAAAGTGCAGAGAGTTTATATCTCTTTATCAGCATTTACAGTTTCCTACTGTATATTTACATTATTAGTGATTACCGCCTTGCAGTTCATTAAAAGACCTTAAATATTGTATAGTAAATACAGATCAGAATATGGTCCTTATATCACAAATGCAATACTTGGTTCACCAGCTACATGGATAAATTTCAAACAGACTTTAAGCATTGTAAGCATAAAATAAAGTCTTATTTGGGTGTCAGTCCTCAACAGTGGCTCACACAGTTTGTCAATCACTAACATTTTGTAAATGCCTTTACTTACATCATCAATTTTGAGTTATGATTTTTTCATATTTAGGCCTACTCTACCAAGGAATTTCAAAATAGGAAATTTTCTTTAATCAGAAGTTTCATGTCTTTGATCCTATTTTTATTTTATTTTGCTCTATAGGCAGCATTACCATCAGCCACATTAAAGACTAATCTTTATAAATTTCACCTGTGTCTTTGAATAGATACTGGCTGTGGAATAATAAAACGGGAATAGAGGTTTTTTTCCCCTTAAACAGTAGAAGATTAAATGAATATTATCTACAAAGCACTGTGCAAAGAATCCCAGGTAAGTGAGAGGTGCTTGAGTAAGGCTTCTGGCTCCCAGAATTCTTCTCAGCTTCAGACATAAAGCACATTCTGTTGGCAAAGTGGGCATTTGCTCTTCTCAGTGAGATAAATATGGTACTGATGCTGATTGGGGCGAACTTGATATATAGAAAATCTGAAACCTCTAGTTACATTCTTAAATTTTTTTTTCAGAAAATTAAAATAGGAAAGCCTGGTCTTGAAACACAGGCAATGTCTAGGGAGCAGAATGAAAAATAATACAGACTCTGTGGCTAGCTGGGACCTAAAACCAAAAGTCAGACAAGAAAGGATGATAAAGAGGTCATTAGCCCATTGCATAGGAAGGTGGCAGATAGAGTGACATAGGGACTGGACTCTATTTGTGGCTGTTGAGCATAAAATTGGGAGGCAGGTGATAGGAAAGGTAACCATATGCAGAGGAACTGAAGGCAAAGAGAGAGAAAGGAAGCTCACCAGAGAATCCATTGTGATCAGCCGGCGGCTGTGATTTTAAAGGGGTGTGTTTACTGACTATGGGTGTTACTGTCTGGTGTTTGAGAGTTCACAACACAAAGTATTGCGCTGTGAATCTTGAAGTACCTAAGAGACCTTGACTTCTTACTCTGTTTCTTAATTGACAAAGCAGGACTTCTTACTTGAGGTGGGCTTATCTATACTGAGTACTTAGAAATTAGGACCAGATCGATGCTGAATATTAATTTCTGATGGGAAAGCAGATAACCCCAACAGTAAGTGGTTTGCATGTTTTGTCACAGCTGAATTGACCCCAAGTTTATGATGTGCTCTAAGTTTGTAAAGGGAGACTTTGAAGTAAGCATCCTTGTGACCAAGATGAGAAACTTGAAGCCATTGCAGCTGGGTGATTTCTATACCAGCAGGTAACCAACAATTTCAAGGTCTGGAGGGGAACCTGTTCTTAGACACCTACTTTTCTATAAATCCAAGTTCTGTGCTATGGTGCAGTACAACACAGTTCTGTCAACACCAGGAGAAATCCTGCTTCCTTGCTACACAGGCTTGAAACTCCCCACTTTCCCCCACCCCAGAATATGTCTTACCACTAGCTGCTGCATTTCCCCTAAAGCACAGTGTATCGGAGACTTGCTGCAGTGACACACTTTGCTCTGAATTCAAAAGGCATTTGAGTGTTTCACTTGACATGGAGGGCTGAGCATTATAAAGTTCATCAGTCAAATATTTGACACCAAACTGCCACCCTGAGAATTAAACCTTAAATCATTTTTCTGAGGCACCCTAGGTGCTATGACAGCCACATAAACCAGGTTCTCTCCTGACACTGGCTTGTGACACTTCCAAGATCCGTACTCATTAGTCTCCTGGCTTGGGGTTCAGAAAGGATTTTGCTAACAGTTCCAGAAATGCCCAAAGTCCAGAATCTAGCTTATTTGCAGTTTTTTTTACAGCTAATGATGGTCTTTCTTTTCACTTGAAGAGGTTTCTGGTTTCACCTGTATTTCAGAAGCAGCTAAGCAGAGCCTTTCTCCTATCTCTTTATCTCACAGACTATTATGCCAGTATGGCCCGACATATTTGAACCTGACCCATACCTTGTCTTCAAGTACTTTAAGGTCTACATGAGTGAGAGTTGTCAAAGACACTATCACCCCAGGGACATCATAGCCAAGTTGGTCCCTGTCAAAGTGTGCCATGAGTGAGTAAACAAGGAGTTGAGTGCAGAATAAGTAAGTCCACGTGGTCCAGTGGGGGAGTGGTGGAGAAGGTACTGTCTACATGAGCTCTGATGGTAGACACAGATATAGGGAGTCAACCCTGTTTTGTATATAGCACACGCAACATTAGAAAGTGGGAAATGTATGGCCTCTGTGAACTCCAGAGGATGATACCCCTAGGGCGGGGGACAAGGTTCACATAGGGGAAAGCAGAAATTGTGTTAGAAGTGGAATAGAAGGTTTGATAGCAGGTTTGATAGGAGGCAATGAATATCCACTCTTGTTTCTAGTCACTGACCTTTGTTCAACTGCAAATGCTCCATCTCTTAGTTTTACAATCTATGAAAGATGAGGAGGTCATAAAAGAATGTTGTCCTGAGAGACAAAACCTGGCAAATTCTTTGTAGAACAGAAGAACTGGAGTGGATAGAAAGCCAGGTGGTTGAGTTTTGTACATAAAACTAATTTGTCAGTCTTTGTGCACAGCACATGTTTACAAACCCTACTTTTGATGTTTTTAAAGATGAATTCTGCAGAGTCC
>JADRCD010104487.1:0-10304 GCA_019843815.1 Montemys delectorum | reverse complement strand
CACACACACACACACACACACACACACACACACACACACACACCTTGCCTTTGCCCTTGTGGAGGCAGGTGTATGCTACAACAGAAGGGATAAAGCAGCTTGGGTGGTTAGGAGTCCTTAGCCCATGCCTCCTCATGGACTCCACCCCCAGAACAGCAGGTAGTATAGACTGTATCTCCTTGCTATTCTGTAACAATAAGCATCATCTCTGTTCTCAGCTACAGAGTCCAACTCCAGCTGATTAAAAACAGACACACATTAGAAGGCAAGAGCCATGCTGGCTGAAAGGCCAGAGCACTAAAATCAATGTCTAATCTCTGAACCTGCATTTCCCATCGTGGCTGCTATAGGATAGTTGGAACCCTGGTCACTAGCTCTCCTTAAGACATGGCCCTGCAAACCTAAGGCTTGGATTCTATGTTCTATTTTCTGATAAAACTATGTGAGGTAGGTTGCAGGCAACAGAGCTCCACAGCTCTTAAACAACACTAAAGTCTGTGATTGTCCTCGAAGGAAAAGGGAGCTGCGTGCATAAGGACACACACAGTTTCTTCCCAGTACAACCCTTCATTATCCAGTGAACCGGAGTCACTTGGGGTCAGCAGCACACAAATGCACTAAGCACTCTTGGCAAATACAGGCCCCAAAAGACGGTCCCTGGGGTTTGGTGGAGGAAGGAAGGGACACAGACAATTTGGCTTTGCATACTTCTGAATTGTTCTAATTTTTGCCACAAACATGTTTTGCTTTTATAATTAAAAAATAACCACTCATAAATCTTATGAATGCTTTCTCTTTTAATAAAACTTCAGGGTCTCCAGGAGCTGTTGGGTCCTTGGAGACCATCCAGTCCTGCCCACTCCCTGACAGAGAAGGAAATCTGGCTCCCAGGAGGGATGACTAGCCCAAGGTCACACATCAGACAGAGCCTTGGAACCCACGTCCCAGGCTCATTTCTACAACTGTGGCACAGGGAATCAGATCGGGACTTGGGCTGTGCTGGCAAATGCAGCCTGTGATTCACTCCCCAAAGGGAAAAGCAATTAGGATTGTAAAAACAAAAGTGAGATGGGGCAGTTTTAAATGGGCTTGTTAAAGCTCAAGGATTAACTAAGAAAATGCAAAGAAAACCATGCATGGGCAAAGAAGTCCCTGGGAGCAAGAACCATATCTATTGCCTGCATCACGTTCCTAGTCTTTTATGTATGTATTCGGAAGAGAGGGGGAGACAGAGAAAAGGGAAATGGTTGAAAGAAATTAGATGATTTGAAAGGAAGGTGAGGAGGTTTGGGAAGAGGAATGCTAAGCAAACCTAAACAGCATTTGTGTGATGCTGACCCCAAGTGACTCCAGTTCACTGGGTTGTACTGGGAAGAAACTGTGTGCGTCCTTATGCACGCAGCTCCCTTTCCTTAGTGGACAATCACAGACTTTAGTGTTGTTTAAGAGCTGTGGAGCTCTGCTGCCTGCAACCTCACTTATATTCCTTCTCAAGACCCCAAACTGTGAGAAGACAGGCAGAGCAGTCGAAGGCACACCCACTGAGAAGGCCCACCGGAAACCATGCAAAGGGACAGGTGTTAAGCCATAAGCTGGAAGGCTCACTCCCATCTAAGCTAGATAACAAGGGTTGGATGTGGTTTATGCCCCAACCGCTTGTGCTCTGATGGCCTCGCATCCAATGTGACAAAGTGGGAGCAGAGCAGATGGAAACTCTAAGAACTGGAGCCAAGGAGAGGTGTAGGTCATTAAAGTCACAACCTGAGGGAAAGAGATCCTTTCTTCTGTTGTTAATTGTTTGAAGCTCATAGATAGGGTCCTACCATGTCTCTCAGGGCCTGGAACTGAAAATCCCCCGTCTCCATACTCTGCCTGCCGATCTCAGGTATGTACCACTGTGCCCCAGCTTACAGCTCTCCTGAGAATGGGTTGCTATAAGGATAAGCTCAACCCTTGAACATCCACCCTAGCCCTAACCCTAACCCTACCCTAACCCTAACCCTAACCCTAACCCTAACCCTAACCCAATGGGTTGCCATAAGGATAAGCTCAACCCTTGAACATCCACCCTTGGACATTCTTCACCTTGAGCAACAGCCAGGAGAAGGAGGGTCCTTATAGCAATGGAGGCAAGCCCTTGAACTATCCAAACTAAAAGCTAAATGAACTTTTCTCTTCTTTCTTTTTTCTTCTTTCCTTCCTTCTTTCTTTCTCTCTTTCTTTCCTTCTCTCTCTCTCTCTCTCTCTCTCTCTCTCTCTCTCTCTCTCTCTCTTTCTGTTTTTTTGCTTGTTTGTTTGTTTTGTTTGTTTCGAGAGAGGAGGGTTTCTCTGTGTAGCCTTGGCCTGGTTGTCCTTGAACTCACTCTGTAGACCAGGCTGGCCTTGAACTCAGAAATCTACCTACCTCTGCCTTCCAAGTGCCAGATTTAAAGGAATGTGCCACCACTGTCCAACTGCTACTCCTTTTCTTTTAAAAAAAAAAAAAAATCTATACTTTCCTGGACTTGCGTCCAGTCTGGTTTTCCTCACCCACTCCCGTCTCCGCAGTTACAATTAGCCCTTGGTGATCCTTTAAGCATGTAAACACCGTCCCAGACAGTAAAGACAAGCAGCTAATTGCTTTTGGTTCTCTCCCACGCCTTCCTGCAAAACAGAAGGAAAAAAGAGAACTAAAGTTAGCCGAGGACACTCTGGCTAAGAGAACACACACCTGCTTTGATTCTGCCCTGCACCAGGACTTTCGTGGTCCCGAGGGGATAGGACATACCACAGGCCGAAATATGGCCAAAATATGGCCAAAATATGCTTGAAGCCCAGGTCTCTCCGATCTCTCTGGGACTCCTGAGAAAATTGAAAATGGTCTGAATTATCTTGGGAGCCCAAATTCAAATCTGCCTCCCTACCTAGGCCCTGAAGGTCAAGGCGTTGAGACAACTGGGCCGTTTGCTTGCTCACAGGAGACAGTGGCCTGTCTCCTTCAGTAGGACCCATACACTGAGGGCTCCCTAAAATAGGAAAGGACAGATTATATTCTGGGCAAACAAAAAAAACCATGAAAGGCAAATGTCCCTGTGACCTCAGAATGTCAGGTACTGCTCCCCACATCCCCAGCCCCACCCAACCCTACCCACACCAGTTTTTCTCCTCCTTTTCAACTTCCAGCCCTGCTTGTTAGATTCATCCACACCCCATGCTCAGAACTGAACCGGCCCAGTGAGCAGCAAGTGGGAAAGGGGAGGCAGACACTCAGTCTGTCACTGTCACTAACAGCTCAACAACACATCGAAGAGGGATCCTGTGAGTCTGAACATGAGAGAAGCAGATGTCTGAAGATCACTGTAGCAGGCAGAACTGGGAACACAGAGACCTGAAGTCAGGTGGTGTGTCACACTGGCCACGTCACAAGTGGCATGCTAACAAGTACTGCAGAGTGGGGTTGGTGGAGGCATGCTGCCCAAGGATGCAGATCAGAGGCTGTTCATCCACACACACAGTCACTGAAGCGCAAAAGGGACGAGGTTACGTAAAGAGATGAATGGGATGGGGAGCTGCTCTCAGATGGGGTGGTGAGGCACCCACAGCCACCATGAGAACCCCGGGCGCCTGGACTCTGAGGTCAGGAAAACATCCCACAGAGTCACAGCCAGATCCTAGCACTTCAAGTAAAATTTTGTCCCGGCTGTGTTCCCGCCATTCGTCAACGCAGTCTTCTACATGTGTGATTTCATTTAGTCCTACTGTATGGGCGGGCGATAGTCTCTAGAGAAATGGGACCAATAAGATATTCACATGCCAAATTGATATGGGCATCAATAGAGATAAAGGCATTTGGTAGAAGGAATTGGCTCCGGCAGTTATGAAGGCTGGCAAGTTCAAAATCTGAGGGGACGATAACGCAGTTCAAGTGGGAAGATGGGCAGCTGCCATAGAAACAGGGAAGGCTGGGGCCTCACTCACAGGGAGATTTCTTTCTCCTCTGAGGAAGAGTGTTTATCTAGACAGGCCTTCAATGGGTTAGATATTCTGTTACACACACACACACACACACACACACACACACACACACACACACACACGCACTCATTCCAGAGAACAATTTATCCAGTGCCCTCTAATAGAGCATACATTGGAAACATTCTTTTGTACAAGTGTTGGGGCAAGTAACTAGGCCATGCAGTCTCTGCTCTCATGGAGGAACCAACCACTGCTGGTGCTGGGGAAGTGAGTTATTAGAGAAGGAAAAGTTATTCCCTTTCTTGTATTCTCTCTTCCTCTGCTGTTTTCTCTCCTCCTCTCCCTAGCCTTACCCAAATCCTTTGCCCTGGTACAGTGAGAAAGGCCTCCAGATGTCAGTCTCTCCACCTGGACGTTCCTGGCCTCCTGAACCAGGAGCCAATCCATTTGTGTTCATTCTGAATTGTCCAGTGTATGGCATTCTTTAGGACCACAAATATAGATGAAGATTCTCAGCCCATTGAGTTAAACGTTATTATCATCCCAAAATAGCCACACAGAAACATCCAGAACACTTGACCAAATTGCTTGGCATCCTAAGGCTCAGTCCAGCTGAGTGAACACATTAATTAGCTGACTACACTCATGTGCAACTCTTGTATCATTTAGAGGTGGGCTCAGCAAAACTGCAGACCTAGGCATTTGGGTAGTGGGAACTTGTGGCCTTAACCATTGTACCACACTGCCACGGACCTCAGGCCAACAGTAAAGGTTCAGCATGTATTCATAGCACCCTATGACTAAATTGTCAAAGACAATTCGAAGTCCTGTGAGCACAGAAAAAGGCAGAGACGTCTGCTTGAGGTGATTGAGGAAAACCTTCATAAAATTTTCTTTCCGTACAGGATGGATAGAGAACATGCGTAGCCAATAGAAAGTGACTCCATGACATTCACTCATGGTAGTCATTAGTTTGTTTAATCCCTGTGAGTTTTTAACGGGAATTAGGACTTGCTTCTATTTCATAAAACTCAGCAGCAAAGATGAAGAATATCCACTAGTGTGTGTGTGTCTGTCTGTCTGTCTGTCTGTCCATCTATCTATCTGTCTTCCTTCCTGCCTGCCTGTCCTGGTGATTTAATCAGGGGTTTGCATGTACTTTACCCCTGAGCTCTATCATAGCCCCTAGAGATTACTTCCGTAATCACAAAACATGAGTTTGTGAAGTCTCCTTACTGGCCTTGAAGAAACAAGCCTTTGTGATAGTGAATCAAACCTTTCCCCCACTTCCTATCAGGTCGCCTTGTCTTACTGTATCTTGTTTTGTCCTGTTTGGCTGTTGTCTCTTAGAGACCCGCTCTTTTCTGAGGAGGAATTGGAGGGGAAGCGGATCTGGGGGAGAGGGGGTGGGGAGGGAGGGCTGGGAGAAGTGGGGAGAGGAGAAACTATGCGTGTATTGTACTCAAGAAGAATCTATTTTCAATAAGAGCCAAAAAATGAAAAATAAAAGTAAATTTTTTAAAAAGGGAAAGAAAAGAAAAAAGAAAGCCTTGAATCAGGGCATGTCTGTGGGTACGTACACTCGGGGTTTCTGAGCTGCCAAATGAAGTCCAAACAAGATTTTATGACAAGGTAGACCAAAGGGGGCCACACCCCGGAGGAACAAGGATTGTGTCCACTCCCTCATCTTCCCCTTACCCCTCAGCACCCAGCATAGCCCAGTGTCCCTGAAGAGACCAGGGAACCCTCATCTCAGAAGCTGGGACAGCAAAGCATCACTATGCAAGAGCTCCAGCTACTCCACTGCTTCCAGAACCTTCTGAAATTGACTCTGGAGGAAGCAAGAGTGACTAGTGGATGGAGTCTTAAATCTACACAGTTGTAGATGTATCACAACAACAATAAACAAACAACAAAACTCAATCTTATTATTTGAAAGGGCTGCTCAGTGAAGACCCATGGGGTTGTCCCCCTCTCCCTGTAATAAGAGAGCTGAGTAATTCAAAAGCCCTCATCTTGGGGAGAGACTTGAGAGGCGGAAGGAAGGTCAAGGAAACCAGCTTGGCAGTGTGACACTGTGTGGAATCCTTGAGTCCTGGGAGGACATTACTCAAGATGAAAATTTTCCCTCTCTCGTTGGGGTTCAGAGAGGAAAGGACCACATGCCTGCTGAGAGAGTTGGCAAGTCTCAGGCACTAGTGCCAGGTATCTCTGGACCATAAGTCTAGAAGGAAGTTAGGTGAGGAAGGAGGGGAAAGGGGAAAGCCACAGGGGCAATTCTTAACCAACAGCCTCCAAGAGGGACATAAGAACGTCCATCGACCAAGACCAGGAATCACAAAGGAGCAAACACCGCCAAAGGCCAACCAAGACATTCCAACCATTCCAGCCACTGCCCTTGGACAGAAAGCAAAGCAACAGGAGAGGACAAGCAGACAGAGAGAAGGATTTCATTCATTCTGCCCACATCTCCAGACCATCTTGGCACCAGGTTGGATGTGGGCTATGCCCACAGTGGTGACTTAAAAAGAGAAAAATGGCTCCTGCCTTGACGGATCTCCAAGGGCAGTAGTGAAACCGCAGAATGGATGTCTGTCCAGCAAGCTCACACTAGATGGAGCACTGAGGAGAGAAGCTGCCGACAGAGCAGGCCTGGTGATCACCAAGTGTACGGGCTTGGGAGGGTGACCCAGGTCAGACAGCTGTAAGCCATGTGGATCACATGTGACACATCATGGAGACTGGACAGCCGAAGAGAGGCTGGAAGTATGCTAGCATTAGGACCAGGCTGGACCTCACAACGTATATTATAAGGAGGTCAAACTGGGATGGTGTTTGGGCTCCAGGCTGAAGTTTTCACCTCTGAGGGAATGGGTCTAGAATAGAGGCAAAGCTATCTGAAAATCAGTTGCTGGCTTTCTAGCTCAACTATGTCCTCAGGTTCCCTCTGGCTACTTTAGGCAATGCTCTTTCTCTGTGAGTCTCAGCTTGGATTAGTGATCTTCTGCAGAAAGTGCAATGTTGGTGGCCTTAGGTGTGTAGTGGATCCAGTTTTCTCACTGACCTTCATATCGTAGAGAGCAAAGTCCAGAAGACTCGTTTTTGTGTTTACTCCTATCCCATACAGTGACACAGTTCCTCTGCCCAAGGTGACCCTGATTTCCCAAGTGGATCTTCCATGGGGCAGCCACCCAATCATCCCAGCTCACAGGTGCCTCTCTAGAACCAGCTCACCTTCTCTTTATATCAGCTCCAAACTCCTATGGTAGTCAGAGTTCCCCTGGAAAACACACAGTGGGGTGTGTGTGTGTGTGTGTGTGTGTGTGTGTGTGTGTAGAATGTGAGAGTGAGTTACTTTAGAGGAATTAGCTTATGTGGTTGTAAGGACCAGCAAATCAAAAATTCTTTCGGGTCAGGAGAGTAGACTGTACATAGGGGATAGAATTGATACTGTAGCCCAAGTCCAAAGTTGAAATGCCCCTTTCCTCGGGGGCGGGGGACTGCCTTGTGACTGGACGAGACTCATCCACATCACGAAGAATGAGGTGCTTTACTCAAAGTCTACAGATTTATTATTATTTTTTTACCTCTGTAAATTGACTACCTAGCAACCTCTGGATTGATGAGGGACTGAGCAGCTAGGTACCTTGGCTGCACTAGTTACGTTTTGTCATTTTGTTTTGGTTTGTTTTGGTTTTGGTTTTGTCAACTTGACACAAGCTAAAGTCATCTGGGAAGAGAGGGAAATGCAGCTGAGAAAATGCTTGCAACGGAACGGCCTATAGGCAAGTCTGTGGAGGGTTTGGTTTTGGTTTGGCTTGGTTTGATTTTCGAATTTATTTTTTGGTGGTGGTGGTTTTTTATTTTTCTTTTTTTGGGGGTTTTTTTTTGGCTTTTTTATTTTTGTTTTCATTTTTGTGAGTTACAATTAATTTGTGTTGGTCTAGCCTACTATGAGCAGTGCCACCCCTGGGCAGGACCAAATTAGCCTGAGCAAGCTAGGAAGCGGTCCTCAGTCCTCTATGGCTCTCACCTCCAGGTTCCTGCCCTGACTCCCCTCCTTGACGGGGATGTAATAAACCCTTCCATCCCCACGTTGGTTTTGGTCATAATGTTTATGGCAATAGAAAGCAAACTAAGACACTGGCCTAGACACGTTGGCACATAAAATTACCCATTGTGCTACCCTTAAGGCTCAACTCGAATTCATTGTCTCTCTCCAAACAATTCCCACTTCTAGCTGAAAATGATCTCCCTGATTCTAAATATCCACAGTCCTGCATCCAGCCATGCTCAGATGTGAGATGCCAATTGCTCTGTGCCTCCATCAGTAGAAGTCGGGCAGTTCTCAGTGACCAATAAAGACAGAGTCTGATCTGAGCCTGTGACAAGGCCACAGAAAAATGACAGAGAGGTCTTCCAAGAAGGACTGGGCTTTAGCTAAACCCTCTCAGAGGACCTAAAGCCAATCAAAACCATCACTGTGAGGGTAAACAAGCCTTCTAGATGAGAAATTTATATTACCCATCCTAGCTATTTTTCTGACACTATGACAAAACACCATGGCCAGCACAACTTATAAAAGAAAACATTTAATTTGGGGTTCACATTTCCAGAAAGCTGGAGTCCATGACCATCATGGTGAGGAACATGGCAGCCAACAAACTGGGAATGGCCCAGGCTATTGTAGTTACCAATTAGTCTCTTCTCTAATCAACCCCGCAACAGTGGCAGCATGTGCTCCTCACTACACACACACACACACACACACACACACACACACACAAGGCCTTATATTTTAATATGCCTTAAACAGCTCAATGGTCAGGCTACTTCCAAACTTCCACGTTGCTAATGCCTTCTCTCCAATATTCCTGAGTTATTACTTATTAAAATCTATATTCCATCTTTGTTGCCCTAGACCCAGTCAGGGGCCCCCTGTGGTCACTCTTTCCTGGTTCTTACATGTTGGCTGTCCTCTCAGACCTGGTCTTTCTCCTTTCCCAGCATGGTGATTCTATCTCCTTCTTCCTCCCTCAGTTCCCTTGCCCACGAATCCTAAAGTCCCTCCTCTGTCTCCCTGTCTAGCCATTGGCCACCGGCAACTGTAGTTACCAATCAAAACCAACTGGGGGCAGGGACCTTCAGTGTCTTGCAGATTCTCGAGCAATTTGGGGGGCCCAATTAGCATAACACAAGCGTTAGATCAAATCCACAGCACTGGGCTTTAAAAACCCCACCGCCTATGGGCAGTGACATGCCTCCTCTAACAAGGCCACACTTCCTATCCTTTCCAAACTGTTCCACCATCTAGGAACCCCACACTCGAATGCATGAGCCTATGAAGGCCATTCTCATTCAAACCACCACACCCCACTGCTGCTTCTCCACACTCCAAACCTTCTTACACACTGGGCAAAGAAGTCCAAATTCTTTCCTAAGAACTTGACAAGAGCAGCATTGGTGAGAAAGGTGGATCCCTATTTACTTTGCCATCCGTTTGTCATCACTGTCATCAGCATCACACTTTGCCATGGGTAACACAGATGCACACAGATGCCACTGGAAGGTTCTGACTACATAGGTGACAGGAAAAGATGGTAAAGCCACCACTGTGTGGTTAGAATTGCTCAAGAAAGACACCCTCCAGAGGGATAGAAGGGGGAGGGACACTGGAAGAGCTTGTTTTTCATTTATTAATGTAAACAACTTGGCAGGAAAGGGATCAATGACTGCTCCTTGAAGCAAGCAATGTTCCAGATGGCTCCTTAGAGCCAGCTTGAGAAAGTTCTTTGGCAGGCAGGCTCACCAGCATGACTTCCCAAGTGTCCAAACTAGAGGAGGCATTTGAGGAAGTTTCCCAGGACTCCTTGTAGCAGGAGTCCTGTGCCATCTCCTTAAGGTGCAGGCTTTCATTTGCTAAATGTAGAGACTTAGCACCTCCTGGCCTGAAGGATCATGGGAAGGGATGATCACCAGAACTCCAAGACTGAGTTGTGACCAAACTCTAGCCCAGCAGGGTGAGAAGTGGAAAACTAACTGCCTTGTCCTCGAGCCCCTCTTGCTGTGGAAGACAACGCATGGAAATTCACACAGAGACAATCTAGGTGGACTGATGGACACAGGACAGCAGGGTGGGTCAGGTCATTTTTGCAAAATTGAGTGCCTTAATAAGCTGTGCATGTGTGCATGCCTTTAATCTCAGCGCTTGAGAAACAGAGGCAGGTGGGTAACTATAAATCTGAAGGCAGTCAGCCTGGCTTACAGAGCAAATCCCAGGCCAGTCAGGGATACAAAATAAGGCTTTATTTATCTCAAAAAAAAAAAAAAAAAAAAAAAAAAAAAAAAAA
>JADRCD010104480.1:8915-33113 GCA_019843815.1 Montemys delectorum | reverse complement strand
TGTGTGTGTGTGTGTGTGTGTGTGTGTGTGTGTGTGTGTGTGTGTGTGTTTTCTATGCATTTATGTCTGGGCCCAAAGTTCTTGTGGGATCAGAAGAGCACATCAGATCTCACAGACTGGAGTTACAAAGCATTGTGAACCATCATGTAGATTTGTAGTTCTGAACTTTCCAAAGCCTGGGACCCTTTAATACATAACAGTTCCTCATGTTGTGGTGACCCCCAACCACAAAATTATTTTGTTGTTACTTCATGACTGTAATTTGCTACTCTTATGAATTGTAATGTAAATATCTACATTTTGCGATGGCTGTAGGTGACCCCTGTGAAATGGTTATTTGAACCTCCTCCAAAGGGGTTGCAATACACAGGTTGAGCACCTCTGATGTAGCTGCTGGAATCCAAACCTGAGTCTTTTGGAAGAGCAGCCAGTGCTCTTATCCACTGAGCCATCTTTTCAGCCTCACATACTAATTATTATAAAGAAATATGGGAGGCTGCAGATGTATGGAGCTCTGACATAGAACACTTAAGTGTCTTTAGGGTTCGATTTTCTGCAACACAAAAATCTTTTGAATTCTTTCTATATGACTTTACTTCTGTATTTTCATATTCAAGAAATCAGCTAACTGTTAATTATGTTGATTCTCTTTTACTACTAAATAAAGCATTATAAATAACCAAATATATATTCAGAACTAGTATTACACAAAAATTAGATGTAAAGCTTTTAGGTATACTAAATCACCCTGGTACCTGGAGACTAACAAAGAGAAAAGGTACGAACCTGAGTAGCCTTTTCCAACTGCAGCTTTAGATCCGTTAGCTCCATATTTGTATCATGTAGCTGTGCCTTTAACTTTTCATTTTCAGCTAAAATTTGTTCATAAAGCTAGAAAAGTTAGTGAAGAACAGATTACTTTTGTTGTTTTACTGAGCAGACTTCAATGCCTACAATATTAACATAGAAAAATTAATGTGCACGCGTACTATAAAGAATATACTAACAATATATTTTAATTATTTAAATAAATACAAGAAACTTAGAAGAAACTTGCAAGTTTAGGCCAATAAACAGCAAGACTGTGTCTAAACAAAATAATCAAATGAAAAGATAATGAAGCAAAGTATGTGTGTGCATAGACTCAGACTTTGACATTCTGAATGGCCCTTTCCTCCTCACTCCAGGAAGACAGACACAACAAATATAAAGCCCTGGCTACTTTTTCCTCTCTGTAAGACATGGCTATTTACATGTTATTTACATGTTACTAGCTGTCATAAACTAATAATAAAATAAGTTATTTCAAAATATTGATTTCTTTGTAAGTAAGTGTTTCAGAATAGTGTTAAAATATAAATAGCACACACAAACAATGTGCAAAAACTAAATAAACCACATACCTTTTTGAAGTCAGTTGAGTCATCCTTTTCTAGCCGGCTACTATAAGGTTTTCTTTCTTCTAAGTAACTGTATGAAGCAGAACGACCCAGCAAGGAATCATACCGATCACTTGATGTCGTGGAACTGCTGTCATACCTTCAAAAGTTAAGTTGAAAACAGAAACTGTATTATAGTCTTCCACAAATTATGTTAGTACACATTATGTATCACCTTGATATTCCCAGGTATTATTATCAATTTTGCGATATATAATAAATGGGAAGTTATTCTTACTTTCTATATATAAAAGTCAAAGCTGTTTTCATATTATGCTAAATTATTTAGAGTTTTAAATGACCTTTTCATATTTCATTATGTTATAACAATTTATACCATGATTCATTATAGTCTAACTGGTGGCACCTTTCCTTTTTTGGTGGTATATAGTAATGTTTAAAATTAGTAGCATCTTAGATTTGATGAATTAAGTCAATGAATTTCCTAAGTGTTAAACAATGGGTTTGTCTTAAAAAGGAACTGTGCTATCAGGAACTGTGAATTCTTTTGTTATTTGGTTCAGGTACCTTTTCTGATAAGCGCTACTGCTTTACAATTCAGTTCAAAGAATCACCAGTATATAAAATTTATTCTCAGTCTTACAAGGCCTTTGGTCACCAGCTGTGGGCAAGGGAAATGGATCAAGATTACAATCAAGGCTAGAGTGTGATTGTGAACTAACTAGATGATGTGAAAAATATCTTCACTCATCCATTTTCTTTTAAGGAGAGGATACTGAATACTTAATTCAATATATTTCTGGTTGGGTGTGGATTTTTATCAGTTTCTGATATTAATAGTGAGATGGTTAATGTTGAAATAGGAAAAATGGAAAAGCCTAAGAAAAGAGAACACTGCTGTAGAGATTTGGGAACATTCTTTCTTCACAGTAACTTATTATAAGGACCAATGAATTAAAAGCAATACCCCTTAACACAGAAAACCACTAACAGTGATTAGTCATTAAATTTAAGTTTTAAAAAAATTGTGTATTTTCAAAAATTGCTCTTTTGTGTGTGTCTGTACATGCCACAGCTGCATATATGCACAAGGCAGAGGACAACTTGTGAGAGCTGGTCCCCCTTCTACTGTGTGGGTCCTGTGGATTGGTTCAGGTCATTAGACTTGGTAGCAAGCACTTCACCTGCTGAGTCATCTTGCCAGCCTAGGCCATCTACAATTTTTCGGATTTTTATTGCCCATTTAATGCTATAAATCTACAAAATCTCTAAGCATCCAGCAACATATTTTTATCAACAGTAAAAATGAGAAAAAATATCAGGAAAAAAGATTAAACATACCTGGAAACAGAATCCGTCTACACAGTAAAAAACAAAAATGAAAAAGCATATTAAACTTTATTCTTTCATTAAACTGTTAATTGAAGTTGATACGAACAACCTAATGGTAACAATGATGTTCACACTATTAAACTCATCCATCATGCATGCTTTCTTTTAGTATGCTCATTTTTAGGGAAATTGTAGACTACAGACTCATCGTATATTTTTGCATGTTTACAACAATACTATTTCATTTGGAGACACTTCTGTTGAGTTCTTTTAAAACTGAGCGGACTTACTGTTTAAACAGAAAATTAAAAAGGACTAAGAACTATCCACTGCTTATAATCACTCAGTAAGAGGTGACGGCAGTACAAGTTTACTTTTTGACACTTTAAAGCAAGCACTTGACTCATTCGTATTTTTAAAGAAATTACTATGAGGCAGCCAAATGGACATAATGTTCTCTATAGAACAGTATAGATACACTATTTGACATTCTAAACACCTAGCTTTATAGTTCAAGATTTAGCAATTAAGCCATACAAAATATGACTATTTCCAGCATGTATCATTGAAGTACCTATCTTCTTACCATGAAATGATTGCGAAGATATATAATTGGGATTGTACTGGCTATTTTTTTTTCTTTTTTCTTTTGGCATGTCAAGTCATCAGAAAGGAAGGAGCCTCATCAGGTGAGGAAATGCCTCCATGAGATTCAGCTGTATGGCATTTTCTCAATTTGTGATAAATTGGGGAGGGTACAGTCCATTGTGAGTGGTGCCATCCCTGGGCTAGTAGTCCTGTGTTCTATAAGAAAGTAGACTGAGCAAGCCAAGGGGAGCAAGCTAGTAATAAGCAGCATCCCTCCATGACCTCTGTATCAGCTCCTGCCTCCAGGTTCCTGCTCTGCTTGAGTATCTGTCCTGACTTCCTTCAATCATGAACAGTGCTGTGGAAGTGTAAGCTGAGTAAACCCTTTCCTCCCCAACTAGCTTTTTGGTCATTGTGTTTCACTGAAGCAATAAGACAGAGATGAATGCAAGTATTTTTTGGCAGGGTATTTAGTTTCCTCTTTTATCACTTAATGTATAATTTTCCATAAAATAACCATTCAAAATTGGTTTGTTAAGAGTTTCGATATTTGTAATTTTTACAACTTCTAAAATTACTGTGTTCCCTCAGAAATGTTTAATTTTTTCAAACTAAAAATGGTTTGCTAAAATCTGTTCAAATTTCCTTCCCCAAATTAATTTTGCCTTTGCTTTTAGTACTTGTATTGATTTAACTTCAACTTTTTTTAAAATTTAACTTTAAAAAACTTAAAATTTGAAGATACCAAATTCTATAAAATATTCAGACAACTAAAATATGCACATGTCACACATACTACTAGTTTTGTTGACTGAGTCTAGCAATCAGGAATCACTAGAATTCTGTCTTTAGGAATCATGGTGTTGGGCTGGTGAGATGGCTCAGTAGGTAAGAGCACTGACTGCTCTTCCGAAGGTCCTGCATTCAAATCCCAGCAACCACACGGTGCCTCACAAACACCCGTAATGAGATCTGACACCCTCTTCTGGTACATCTGAAGACAGCTACTGTGTACTTATTTATATTATATTAATATATTATTATTTATATTATATTACTATATTAATCTATTATTTATATTTATATTATTATAAATAAATCAGAGCCCATTGCAGATGGTTGTGAGCCACCATGTGGTTGCTGGGAATTGAACTCAGGACCACTGGAAGACCAGTCAGTGCTCCTAACCTCTGAGCCCTCTCTCCAGCCCCTGAACATTTTCTTAAGGCTTCTGATATGTATTTTTAAATTAAAAATTGATGCCAATGCTGCTGCTGTGTGTGGTGGTAGTGGTGGGGCTCTCTTCTTCCACCTTTGGATTTTATGGATCAAGGTTAGGTCATTAGGCCAACGTGGCAAGCGAGTCTCTGCTCAAGTTTCTCACCTCATTACTAACTTACTCAAGTGCTGGCTGTCTGCCTGCTTGCCTAAGGAGCAAAAGAACCTTCTAAGTCAAAATAGGTATACGTGGACCTAGAAGCAATGTCCACCCAGTTACTTAGCAGGCAGGCAGCTGCTACTTTACATTGTTTCATACTCCTGAGAGCCTAAGGAAAGAAATGCAACAGCTCTCTAGGAAGGAATACACCAGGAACGAGAATGACAGCACTAACCGCCTAAGTGCCTTTTAGGCTACAGACGGCTAATTCATACCACATAGGTCAAGCGCTGTGAACAGAGCCTTTACATCTTTTATTAGCCTGAACAGCTAGCAGGGGATGCAGGAAGGATAAGATCATCATGGGGGAAGGAGGCGTCTTTCCAGACAGCACCTGATTGTGAGATGCTATCAAGGAATGATCAATAGGAAAAAACCCTTTGGAGGATCCATTCTAAACACATAAGGAAAGTCAGAGGCGCATTGTCTTTCAATCTCAACTTTGCCAACTTCGAAAAAAACCCTGCGCCTCTGACTTCTAAATCTCTGCCACTTGTGAACTTTGGACAATTATACTTCTTTATTTACAATTATACTTTTTCCTTCTTTCCTTGTTTAACTCTAAATTTCCGTTTTCTGATGGTTGTTATACATCAGTAAAGTAATCCTCCTTCTATCACCTGTAAACTCTTCTCTGTCCTAGTCACCTTGCCCCAACGTGAAGCAAGCATGCAGGCAGGCATACAGGCACACACACAGGCAGGCACACCAGCTGCTCACCTGTGTCTCTCTCCTGCTGGAGCCGTCCTCGGTGTCCGACTGCCGTTCTTGCTCATTTTCATCACTCTAAAGCACATTGTCAGATCAGGTTACAAAAACAGACACATCAAATACCTGTTACATTTTTTTTTTTAACTTTTGGAATTTAAAATGATTCTGTGCAAAAATATACCATGAAGCCTTTATGTATGTTCAGACCTTTCTATATTAAAATCTTTAAATTAAACTTATTTTAAATTAGAAGTTTTAAAGGAAACAAAACCATTTGCGTTTTTTCCTGTTGGCTCCTTACCATTCATTCTCACTTAAGTACTATCTCCCAGCTTTTAAAACTTTGTTTTGTTTTTTAAATTTTCAATCTACTTTTAAGAGTTTCTGCCTATACTTCAGAAGCTGTGAGTTATACTGTTAATATAAGGCTACTTTAGGATAAATGTGTATAATTTCCTAAATCTTTATTTTTGATTTTATGAACCTTAAGTTCTACCAGGATATTCTAAGTTTCCTTAAATAAAAGCAAAAACAAAAACCCCAAACCAGCCACATACATTCTGGATTATTGTCCTCATGTATTACATATCAATGTGTACTACATGTAATCTCACTGTTATTTTATTAACGAAGATAATTAAGCCCCTGAAATGAAAAAGGTAGATTAAAAAAAAGTTGGCTAGGATGTGTTGTTTTATAGGAAAAGTAAACTGAAAACAACATTTGGGAAAAGTTATATTCTGAAGCCAGGCAGTGGTGGTGCATGTCTTTAATCCCAGCACCTAGGAGGCAGAAGCAGGCAATTTCTACGTTTGAGGCCAGCCTGGTCTACAGTCTGAGTTCCAGGACAGCCAGGGGCTACATAGGAAAACCTGGTCTTAAAAAAAAAATCCCCCTACCTGCCACAAAAGTAGACTTTGTTGTAAGTGCAACATATGGAGACGTATGGGCTAGTTCAACAGCTGTAGACAGTTTAGAGATTAACATTTTTTTTTTTTTGTTTGTTTGTTTTTTTGCAAGACAGGGTTTCGCTGTATAGCCCTGGCTGTCCTGGAGCTCACTTTGTAGACCAGGCTGGCCTTGAACTCAGAAATCTGCTTGTGTCTGACTTCCAAGATATTAACATTCTTTATAGCAATTAAAATAAATGCACCACTAGATTAACAGAATAGATGCACTTCAAAAGCATAATACAATTGTATACTCAAATGCTCCTACATTTCAAAACTAGAATGATAAAAAGGATTGCAATTTATCCTATGTTTTTAGAAGCATTCATCAAAACAATTCTAGAGCCGGCTAGATGGTTCAGTGGGTAAATACAATTGCTGTCAAGCCAGGGGACCCACATAGCAGAAGAACAGATTTTGACAAGGCATCTTCTGACCTCTGCACGTGTGTCATCACACTTATACAACACATATGCCCTTGCCTAGCATGTACAATATAAATAGTATTCTAATTTTGTAAGGAAAAAAATGACTTTGTACTGCCATTTTTATGCTTTTACAAAACTGTACACTTACTAATTATGTTTCTAGATAAACATCATTTTGGGATTGAGACTCTACATCAATAACAAAGCATCTATTTGCCTAGAATGCATGATTGTACCCTTAGCTTTGCAAAGGAATTACTAAAAAATTGAAAAAACTATTAAGAGGCTACGTTTAGAAATATAAAAATAATTCTGTTGTTTAAAACTGTTATATTAAAAAAACTGTTATATTAAAATGTGTTTTCACATTAACAGTGCCACCCCACATTACTTCCATTTGCTAATAAATAGCAATATTAGGGATATAATCTGAGATCTAGAAAAAGAAATTTATTTACTTGCAGTACTGGGAATTAAACTTACAGCTTTGCACATTCCTATAACCTTAGGTTGAAAATTTTTCTTTTCACAGGACTGTTGTAATCTTGCATCTCTGAAGCAAAATGGGTTCTTTTATGTACACTTATAATATAAAGATTATATTAAATGTACAACATGTAAAGCATCTTTCTTTGACGGGGGTATTAGCATTTTTAAATAATGTGTATACCATAACCAATAGCCATTATAATTATTTCAAAATTGGAATAGAATTTCTATTCAGGTAGCAAATACACACCCACCCACAAATCTACCTATTTGGTGACTGTGTTCATAAAGCATCTTAAGATTTAACAGACTGATGATCTAAGCCATCTATCCTCTCAGTGACGTAAGGAATCAGGAGCAAGTACTCCTGGGAGGGTAGTGTTTGGTTCTAAGAGGGCCTCACATCTTGTGTCCAGAAGGAGACTCCAGTAGACCGTCGTTTTTCTCTGGGTCGTCGTCGTTCTCTGATTGATTTAGGCTGTGACTTATCTTCCCCTTCTTTCTCTTCTTCTTTTTTCTCTCCCTCTATTTATGGATTACACAAATCACATAATTTCAATCTATCCTGACAATTATTAGAAGCATACGTCAAAACAATTCTAGAGCTGGCTAGATGGTTCAGTGGGTAAATACAATCCCTGTCAAGCCAGGGGACCCACATAGCAGAAGAACAGATTTTGACAAGGCATCTTCCGACCTCTACAGGTGTGTCATTGTACTCACACACAAACATATGCCCTTGCCTAGCATGTACAAAATAAATAGTATTCTAATTTTGTTAGCCATTTTTGTAAAGCTTAGATTTCTTCAATTAAAATGTTTGTCCCCATCAGTACCCCTATATGTGTATTTAGTATAGACTTGCATTTTAATCTCCCATTATGATACATTTTTAATGATCAGGAGAACAAATTATCTCTACATTTTTGCTGTCCAAAATAAAACCATCCCTAGAGACATATTTGCTGTGTAGAAAATGGCTGATTGGCTGATGGGCAGGACAGGCTCGTAATTAATGTGTGATAGCATGTTACCGGCAACATTACTGTTCGAGGGGAGAAAGCACACAGAAGCACACAATGGGACACATGGCAGCAGCCCTGTGCAGCCTGCGGCCTCCACTGTGTCTTCTAGCACTTTACTTCCATCCTAAGGGCAGACCCTTTCTTCTGAAAAGTTATCTATCTTTCATTAAAAGCAAATCAATATAAGCATGCTAGTCTTAAGATTTCCGTTTCTTACTGTGAATGGCCTCTGCACTACAAGATTATAAGGGCCTTTGCATGTACTAACAATGTAGACACGTACAGAACATTAGTGACTGTACACTGTTTCTGCTCAGTACCTCAGCCTTAGATGGTCTGTACTTGCGCTACTTATTAGAGAGACCTGCTCCCAGGATCACTTGAAAGAAAAGGTGGTTTCTTACCTCTCTCATTTTCTTTGGCTAATCCCCGCGAGTAGGCAGAGGTTATACCTACAAGACTGTTTGGCCTGTTGAGCTGACTTGAGGCATAGAGTGAGCTGCCTAGAGTAGAAAGTGAGGAAGACGACGGAGTACTTGAACTTGAAGTTGACACTGGTCTGTAACGTGCGTAAGTCTGGGAAGCATAAAAACCCATTTGAAATATTAAAGACATAGAAACCCAAAGGATTGTTCCCATCATGCCAAAGGCGTCAGCCTCCAGCCCACTCCTCTCATGTACTTCATACTATTTACTAGGTCATGCATCTCAGCACTGTCAGAGCTGACTAGCATTACCTCATCGTATGTTCGGGAATACTTTTGTTTATATTCATCTTCTCTAGATGTTTCTGATTCCTTCTTTTCTTCTTGTTTCTCTTTATCCTGCTTTTCCTTTTCTTCTTTTTCTTTCTCTTCGTTTTCTTGTTCTCTGGTTCTTGTAGGACGACTTCTTCCTATTGTTTTTTCAGCTTCCTGAAGATCAGTCAGTGTTACCCCCTGTACACCAAAAAGGCATAAATTATGATACACATTAATGGTCATTTAAAAAAAAACTTTATAAGCTGATACATCAAACATGAATGTTAACATTCAGTTTATGAATCACAATAATGATAGGAGCTGGGAAAGTTATAACTTAAGACTCAATAACCGTAATGCTTTAATAGGCAAGTAACGGCAAGGTTCAAACAGCTACACCCATGCTATGGAGTTTCTCATTGGCAGGAAAAGCAGCTATCATAATCATAATGCTGAATAGGAAGTGAGACATTAACCAGCCAGAGAGACACTCTTCTTACATCTGCCCAGCTGCTGTTTTCTATACTGAGCACTAGGCCTCTTCGCCATCCCTTCATCTCTACATATTCAAAAGACTTTAATAATCATAAGGTACCATATGGCTGAGTGGTGGTGGCACATGTCTTTAATCCCAGCACTTGGGAGGCAGAGGTAGGGGGATCTTTGAGTTAGGGGCCAGCTTAGTCTACAGAGCCAGTTCCAGTATAGCCAGAGCTACACAGAAACCTTGTCTTGAAAACCAAGAAAAAAAAAAGGCATCATATAAATGATTCATATTAACACTTATGAATATGCTCTGTGCCAAAAACCAAATTAGGAATAGGAGACTAAAAGAAACAACATTCAAAGAGACAAAAGATACTAATTAGATGTAATGTGACACCAAATGCATAACCTTACACACAAAAGCTATGGAAGGGTTACTACATCATCCTTATCTTTTCTGATTTTTCCCAGAGTGAAAATGAAAAACTCATGTAGTAAGTGTGCAAATATATATATATATATATATATTCTCTATATTATACACATTAGATATACCTGTGTTGACCGTCTAGACTGTCTTGCTTGTCTAGATCTTGCTTTTCTTTGGGATTCAGACTCTTCGTCCCTAACAGGAGTGAGGTATGACCTATAGTAATAAATAAAAAGCTGTTAGTTGGAGTGTCAGTATTTATGAGTAGAAATACTTATTAATGCTTGTGATTAAAACAAGCAAGCATAGTGTTTAATGAGTTAAAAAAGAATCTTCAGAAAATGTTTGTACCTGGTTTTGAAACTCACTAATGCAATATGATCATTCTTATTTAATTTTTATTTTAAGTGTATGGGTGTATTATCTATATGTACGTCTGTACTACTTGCCTGCCTAATGCTCACAATGACCATTGGGTCCCCCTGGGAGTGGTGTTACATACCGAGGGCTATGAACCACCATGTGAGTGCTGGGAATTGAAACTGGGCTTACAAGAAGAACAAGTGCTCCCAACCACTGAGTAGGCTCTTCAGCCCATGACCAGTTTTACTTAGTATAGCATGTTGATTTCTTCCTTTCTATATTTTAATGGTCTTAATTTTAAAAATAACATACCTTAATTTTAAAGAAGAAATGAGAGGACTGAAGACTATGTTTTACTCTACTGAAAGAGATAGAGATATAAGCATTTTATCGGGACAGAGCTAATTCACAGAAACGGAGAGGATGATCCTAACCTCTGCTAAGAACTAACTCATTCCACATTACTTCTCTAATGGCCCACAAGTCTACTTATTAGTACTGCCTACTTAACGAGCCAAGTTCTGCTATTCTTTATCATATAAAAAAGGAGGGAAGGGGCTGGGTATGTGATGGCACACGTTTTTAATCCCAGTACCTGAGAGGCAGAGGTGAGCATTTCTCTATGAGTTTGAGACCATCCTGGTCTGCAGGGCTAAGCAGAGAGAGCCTGTCTCAAACAACTGAACTAAACCAAACCAAAAAACAAACAAATAAACAAACAAAAAAACTGGGAGTGAAGGTTTTATCTTTTCTATACCTAAAACATTTTAAAGTACATCTTCCTTCATAAACCTGACTCCAAATCCCTTATGCCATCCATTTTGGCCTGTTTTGCTTTGCTGTAAGTCTTAGACGACTTGTGCAGATGTCTGACTAGTCTCTACTGTAAATGTCAGAATGTCTGTACTGACATGGGGGACATTCTTCACAGTCCTATTATTATTTATACTGAGTAGAAATCATAGTTTTGTTCACATTTTGAACAAAAACCAAATAATTTCAAAAGGAGATGAAGCTCTGCCCCTCGTAACCAGGATTACTTGGGGTAGTTCAGTCATGACCACTTTTGTCACTGAACTCACCTCTGTCTGAACACACTACAGAATCCTCTACCTTCTCTGTAAGGGGTAGTGTATGCCCGCTGTACTCTCCAAGGCCAGTTTCCTTACTTGACTTCTCCTCTGCCAGTTTTACTGCTCACCTCAGCTTGTTACTCCCTGTTCTTTAATAAGCTCTGCAGGCAGCTGTGAGTTTTATGCCATTTGCCTCTCTTCCATGAGCCCTTTAAACTCGGAGAATCTAGTAGCACAGACTCACACTCCATCTGCAGTGGTCTTTTAAAATTCTTTGGAGGGCTTCAACTCCTTAAACATTGGGAACACATTCATTACTGTTCATATTTCTGACTGTTTCTGAAGTTTGCTAAGACTAGAATATATGATTAATTGTTCTTAGCATCTGTTTTCTCAGATAAGTACTGGCAGATGACAAATTTATTTCTCATCAGTGGCTTTCAATCTTGGCAGTTAGGTGAAACTTAGTTTGAACCAGGGCAAGAAGACTGCTTTCTTGTTGCTTCTACTGTGATTACAACAACTGAGAGCAAGTCAGTCAGGAAAGGTCAAATATGGTCATTTTTTTTTTCTTTCAACAGGACAGTGAGCAAATTTACAGAAGTGCAAAATTGTACCACAGCGATTATTTTAACTTAAGCTGTTTTTATGGTCTTTGTGTTAGTTTGTTTTATGTCAACTTGACACAAGTTAGAGTCATTTGGAGAGAGAAGTTGAGAAAATGCCCCAACAGACTGGGCCATGGGCAACCCTGTAGTGCATTTTCTCCACTGATAACTGATGCAAGGTGCCAAGCTCACTGTGGGCACGGGTTGTGGGTTCTCTAAGAAAGCAGCTCAGTAAGCAGCACCCCTCCATGGCCTCTGCATCAGTTCCTGCCCCAGGTTCTGGCCTGAGTTCTTGCCCTCGCTTCCCTGGACAGTGAGTGGACAGCAAGCTGTGAGCTAAAATCACTCTTTCCCTCCCCATGATGCTTTTGGTCATGGTGTTTGTCATACCAACAGAAACCCTAAGAAAGCCTGGTTTCAAGAAATACTGTGCATCCTCATCGGTTGAGCATCATCACATCTTGGTCAGAAAGATGTGACTGTTTTTGTTTTACGTCCTCTTAGCATCTATATTCTTCATAGTTTTTTACCATGATAGTGTTAAAATCCTGTGTCACAGCAGCACTATGTCCATCTGAAGGAACATCTCTTCTGTAACTGAATTATTATTGTTGTTGTTGTTGTTGTTGTTATTATTATTATTATTATTATATTTTTAGCTTATGTTCATTGGTGCTTTGTCTATATGAATGTCTGTGTGAAGGTGTCAAAAGCCCTGGAACTGAAGTTACAGACAAGTGTGAGCTGTCATGTGGGTGCTGGGAATTAAACCCAGGGCTTCTGGAAGAATAGCCAGTGCTCTTAACTGCCGAGCCATTTCTCTAGCCCCCACAGAAGAATACTTTCTTACCAAATCTCACCTAAATACTAGTTTGGATCTAAATCCACAAACTCACCTTTTATTTCAATAAGCCTGGATTATTTTTTAAATTCACTTCCAAATTTCCATGAATGTTAATTTCTCATAACTGTTTGTTAAAGGGATAAACTACCAGTTGAATGGCTTGTAAAATCTGTGTACTTTAATTTTATATGCAATATCTGACTCCAATTAATATAAAACTATGGCCTTTTAATCAATTCAATGGTTTTCTTTTTCTTTCTTTCTTTCTTTTTTTTTTTAAAGATTTATTTATTTATTATATGTAAGTACACTGTAGCTGTCTTCAGACACTCCAGAAGAGGGCATTAGATCCCATTACAGATGGTTGTGAGCCACCATGTGGTTGCTGGGATTTGAACTCAGGACCTTCGGAAAAACAGTCAGTGCTCTTAATCGCTGAGCCATCTCTCTAGCCCCAATGTTTTTCTTTTTAATTAAAAGATTTTTCTAGGGCTGGCGAGATGGCTCAGTGGGTAAGAGCACTGACTGTTCTTCTGAAGGTCCTGAGTTCGGATCCCAGCAATCACATGGTGGCTCACAACCACCTGTAATGAAATCTGATGCCCTCTTCTGGTGCATCTGAAGACAGCTACAGTGAATTAGGCCAGAGCGAGCAGGCCGGCAGATGTCCTGAGTTCAATTCCCAGCAGCCACACACATGATGGCTCATGGCCATCTGTACAACTACAGTGTATGCATACACATAAAATAAATAAAATAAATCTTTTAAAAAAAGATTTTTCTAATGATTTATTCTACAAAGTTTTATTTATTAGCTGAAACAGATTTACTTATAATGATATTTTAATTGGTCAACCTTATTATATATTTAAAAAACTGAGTAATAGCCTTCTTACTTCACACTTAGCCTTTTCTTTTCAGAGAAAATATATTTTTGTTTTGTTTCCTTTTAATAGAGTTTTTCTATGTAGTCCAGACTGGCTTGGAAATCACTATTTAAGCCCAGACTGGCCTTAATCTTGTGGTTTTTCTGTCTCAGCCTCCTGAGGGCTGGGATTACAGGCATGATCCATCCTGTCTAGCTTGGAGGAAATATTAAAAAGACAGTGGAAGAGAATAACCATATAAAGCACTGGCTCCATGTAAATACAGTATTATTTGTCAAGCACTTCTGTGCATCTAAAATTACAGTAAATAACAAGTACTTACTCTGAAATCATATGCTAGTATAGCCTACCATGACGTTAGCTTTTCTCTACTTTTAAACAAACATTTATCAGGGAGCTGTAAAGATGGCTTGTGGGGTAGAAAATTTGCTCCTTGGCTCCTATATAAAAGCTGGGCATGGCTACATATGCTTATAACTCCAGTATTAAGGGCTGAGAGAGGCAGATCTTGAAAGACAGAATGTGTTCACTGAAAAACTCGTTAAGAAAGCATGCAGAAAGGTGTATGTGCACAAGCATGCATGCACCTACAAACACCACAGATACACGACACCCCACCCACTCACAAATAAATTAACAAAAAATTAAGGCATTCAAATTTTTAACTTAAAAGAAAGGAAGAATTAGATACAATCCTGTTCAACTAGGATAACTGAACAGTATGCTACATAACTTTATATTATATCTTAAAAATACCTAATAGGATAAATACATTTAATTTTTTTCAGTCACAATTTATTAACTTTTTTCCCTAGCACTAATTATCAACCCTAGGGCTGTACACTTGCTAGCAAGTATTTCATCACTAACTCCTAGCCCTGCCCAATATATTTTTTGCTGCTGTGTATATATTTTAAGATAAATAAATAATTATATATATTTCAGATTCACTGGTAGAATTTAATGAAAAGATAACTAGAAGAAGCTAACAACTTATAAAAATTCCAGGTTAACTATTTCATGTGAATGTCTAGAAACTAAAATTACTTTAGGTATTACTGAAACAGGACAGACTCTCTAGAATATGGAACAGAAACAAGGTCAAAAGACACAACCATGGAAGGCTTTCAAGAGACTTATTTCCAAGCCAGCCTTCAGCAGGAAGTCTTCTCAGAAATATAATACCTAGGAGTTTACAGCAAAGAGAGGTTCAAGCTGCAAGGCTAAGTACCAGACTGCTATTATCTCTTGTAATTTCTTAGAGAGTGACCAGATGCATCTTCCTATAGCTAGAAATGGAATTTAAGCACAGGCAAGAGGAAAAGAGGCTAGAGAAATCAGCAGCTCTGTATCTGGGAGACTACAAGCCCAGCAGGGCAGGCACAGTGAGGTCTGTTGACTCTTACAAATGCCTACAAGAATGGCACTGGGAATATAGGATGAAGGCAGTGTTCAATGCAGTGCACCTCTCTAGAGCTCACCTCTACCATCAAAACAGATGCCAGTGGGTCTTCATCTGTCACCACATTTCTACAGCCAAGGGGGTAACTACTGCCAAATCATCATATTTCTAGTCAAGTGGTAACTACTGCCAACACCCAGAGACAGACAAGAAATCAGGAAGAGATGGGCTGAGGCCCTGAAGGCAGACAGGACTGGCAGGCAGCAGAAATCATGGGAACTAAGACGAAGGGTCTGAAAGCTAAATGAAAAAACCTGGAAAAGCAGAGTGTGGTCGGCTCTGGAAATTCTCTATGAAGGAGCCTGGTTTTCCTTTTCTGTCTTTAACTGAGGAATCCACCCTAGTAACGATGGTGTTACACCCAGATCACTTTTTAAAAGCTCTTTTTGAAAGGCAAAACTGTGATAGTGTTTAAGTAATAAAAGACTGCTTACAGCTGACAGAAAAAAAGATATACATTTTTGTTTCTTATGCCATTAAGATAATCTTTGTTGTATTTAACAATTTATTAAATATTTATTTTTAATTTTTTTTTGAGACAGGGTTTTTCTGTGTAGCCTTGGCTGTCCTGGAACTCACTCTTTAGACCAGGCTGGCCTTGAACTCAGAAATCCGCCTACCTCTGCCTCCCAAGTGCTGGTATTAAAGGCGTGTGCCACCACCGCCCGGCAAACATTTATTTTTTAATCTTTAAAATTGTCCACTAAGATTAAGACTAATTTTAAAAGCCATACACTTCTCAATTCTCTTCTTAAATGCAATCAATGAACCTGACATAAGAATCAGTTTGAGTGCTAGAGTTGTCCCAGAATACACAAGGCACTGGTTTTGAGCCTAGCATTGAGGTAGGAGGAAAGATGGGAGGAGAGACTCATCCTGCATTCTGAAATAATTGCTGATTCCGAAGGGATATTCATTACATTTTATTTGTCACTGAGACTTTTGTTTAAATTAAAAGCATGGAATCTTAGAGATAGAATGGATTCTGGAAGTTGAAAAAGTCTGTACAGCAAGGACCTTTCCTTCATACAGAAGAAGAAATGCTGATTTAGAAGCGATTAAGACACAAGTGTCTCCAGTGTAACTCAACGGTAGACAGAGCCCCTTGTTTGCCCCCAGTGAAGAAGAAAAAAAGGAAGGAAACAAATGAAAGGACGAGGAGGGAGAAGTAAGGAGACAGAGGGGGAAAGACCTGGGAAGAAGGAGGAAGAAGAAAAAGTGAACCTGACTGGTGTGGGAAGCAATGGCTTTGCCACTAAGCTACATGGCCAGCCCATAAATCTTATAATGAAAATTAAAAACAGAACTGTTTAAAATACATCTATTTCCTTTGTAACAAGAACAATTTATCTTGGTATGTTGTGTATTATTTCTTGCAAGTATCTTAAGTCTTCACAACACACACATACACACACACACAATTTCAAATAACACTAAGATGCTAAAAGCTAAGAAGACAGTTGTCTGGCTTTTCCTTTGATTGCCCCAAACATCAATTCTTTCAGAGATGACTAATGCCTAACTGCTAGTAACTGCTAGCTGTGTCCATTTACCTAGGCTGGAGTCAATACATGACATTTCATTTATTAGCCTATTAAGAGAAATGGTCATTATGGCGGTTTGAATGAGAATGCCCCTTAGGATCACATCTTTTAACACTCAAAGTCTTCAGTTGGTAGAGCTGCTTGAGGGGTCTTTGGAAGTGAGACCTTGTTGGAGGAAGTATGCCATTGGTAATGGGCTCTGGGATAGTAAAGCCCCCTGCCATTCCCAGCTCTTCCTCTCTCTTGTGCTGTAGTTGAAGATGTGAGGAGCTCTCAGCACCTTACTCTAGCCACAGCTGCCTGCCACCTTCACCCCGACATTATGGACTCTAACACTCTGAAACTATAAGCAAAAAAATCTACCCCCCCTCCTCCTCCTTCTTTTTTTAAAAAAATGATCTATTTTTTGTATATAAGTACACTATACAGATGGCTGTGAGCAACCATGTAGTTGCTGGGAATTGAACTCAGGACCTCTTGAAGAGCAGTCAGTGCTCTTAACCCTGAGCCATCTCTCCAGCCCACCCCCTTCTTCTATAAGGTGCATTGGTCATAGTATTTTAGCACAGCAACAGAAAAGTAATTACTAATACATATCACATTTCCGAGGATAACAAAACAAACAAGCAAAGAACACACAATACCAGAAACTGGCCAAGCATATCAGCAGAACTAGTACTGTGAGGACCTGTACACACCTGCGTCTCTCCCTGACCTCTGATGTGGAGGAAACAGTGCCAGCAGTAGTTGTAGTCAGGGTGGTGGTAGAAGAAGCTGCAGCATTTACAACAGTTGGAGCCACAGGAATGGTCACTGCGGTAGGAGCACTGTCCTTTTCTTTCTCAGTACTATCCTCAGCCCACAAACGATTTGAGGTACTATAGCATCATAAGCAGCAACACAAAAAGAGAAAAGGAAAACAGCTAAACAACGAAAGCAATTTCTAGAAGCTGAAAACATGTGACCACAGGGATGGATTTTTTAAAAACACAAGATTAGTAATCAAACAGCTCACACAGAGCTGCCAAAGAAATAAATTTTTAGTTTAAGCAATATGATTTAAGACAATATTTTTTTCCCCAGACATGCATAATTGCTTTTTTTTTTGTTTGTTTGTTTTTTTTTTTTGTTACTGGAACCAATTTTTGCTTAAGAGCAATTTTGATACGGTAAATAAAAAAATCCAGAGCCCCAATTCATCTACACGATGATGCATGCACGCACATAAGCACACAGTAGACCTGAACACAGAATGTCTCTGTGACTCACCTGCTCTGTGTGCCTGCAGAGGAAGAACCCGGGGGAGTCTTTGCAGTGGTGCTTGTGCCGGACGGGAGGCTTTTCTGAAGCCCGGCTGCAGAGGTAACTGTTGGTGTTGATGTGGTGCTTGGAACACTACAACTAATCAAATCATCTTGTCTTCTACCAAAGGAGCAACTAAAGGAAAGAGGGATTTCTATAGAGGATGTGTCTGTATGTGTACTCTACATTCACTATCTTGGATATCACACAATCACACACAGTAGAAAACAAACTGTGTTCCTAATCAGACCACCAGCTCCAGCACCAAGAGTTGGATCTACAACTTGCTAGAGTATAGATTAATTTTACTGATTTGATGGTGTAGAATTTTATGCTTCTTCCTCCCAAAGCCTTCAATAACAGTCTAACACTGAACATTTTCAGAATATGCTAGACCAAAAATGGTCATGCTAGGCTGACCAAAAAATGTGGAGTGGATTTATTCAATGAAAATAAGGCATTTGGCCCAGCCAAAGGAAAGTTTTCACAATGGGTTAACTCCTCAGGAGTGACCCGTGTCTGTGGTGTACGTGTTCATATCTTATTCTTCTTGCTTTCCGCAGAGAAATGAGTAGAAGTCCCCTAGTCTCCACTATAATAGCATCAAGATTCTAAACAGATATGCTTTCATAGCTCTGAGTTCCAGTCCAAATAAATGTTCCAGATCATAGACAACAGCTAAATCAATTATGACAATATCCCATTTCAGACGATTTAGTCAATCATAAGAAGTTCCTTTAAAAGTGTTAAAAGACATTTCATAATATACCAAGTTTAATTAAATATATATGCAGAAGAGAAGTTAGAGTAAATCCATACCATCTTTATATTTACTGTGTCTCTAAATTAAATTTAGCGCACAAAAAGATGTAATAGTTTAAAAAAGATGTGCATACCTGATATTAAATCAAGGGCTATTTTTATAAGAACAAAGACAAGCCACTTATAAAGTATGTCATACCTTCTATGGTAAGTGGATCCTTCATTGATTGAACTATTTTTTTTAAGATCATCTTCCCATTTTCTTCTTGTGTAAGAACTACTTGTTCGCAAACTTGAAGACTCTCTGTGAAAACAGCAGCCTTCAGATTCTGGTAGGTGATTTTAGAAGGTTAAGAAAGGTACATACTAGTGAACAAGAGTAGATATAAGTAAAATCTCATAGGAAAACTTCAGGATATTCACCCAAAAGGAGGAGGAATTTTAGATCTAGGAGTCAGTATATAACCCTAAATAAGAGCATTTATAAGCATATTATTTATAAGACAAAATATCATGATTCACAGCATGAGACTGATATTTAGACATACTATATGATATATTATATACTGACAAAAATAATGTTCAGAACATATACACTATATAAATGTTAGCTGAAAAAATGATACATAACTAGACACTAAAGCATGAGTACAAATAATAAAAAGTTCTCTAACACTTAAGACTAAAAAAATAAGAAATTAATTAAAAAAACAAAAAACCCCAAACCCTGATGGTGACCAGGAAAACCTGAAGGTGGTTCCCCCTTTTTTTGCTTTTTGTTTTTTGTTTTGTTTCTTTTCAAGTCAGGGTTTCTCTGTGTAGCCCAGGCTATCCAAGAACCCAGAGAGATCCACCTGAGTGCTAGGATTAAAGGCATGTGCTGCTACTATGATCTGGCTGGGTTCCCCTTTTCTATGTTTCTGAACCTATTAGTGTGTCCTCTGTTTTTGATTTCTTCTCTCTGGCTCAGCAGCAATGCTTTTCTTACTATTTAGGAACATACTAAGCTTGTGCATTCTTGTCCCTCAGGACTGTGTACCTGGTGTTCTGCTGGTTCTGGACCGTCTTCTCTATTCTTGAAAGCCCGCCTCCATACTTACGGTCCTCACATAGTAACACCAATGCTAACACTGCAGACTCTGCAGGGATGCACACAGCCATCTCACTACACTCACCTGTTCTCCTTCTCTTCAATGTCAGACGTACTGGCTAGTCGCCTTGGGATTGTAGGGGCAACATACGCAAGTCTTGTTCCTTTATTATCTTTCTCCTGACAACAGAAAAGCCATGAATGAAAAAAAATTGTGATGAAAATATGAAGCAAAGGTTTTAAATGATGTTTACTTATATGACCACACAGTTTACTGTGCAGTACTTTCCTAGAACTTTAATACTCATACAAATCAATGAGGTCCTACAAAAGCAATTAATAATAGCCAGTTCAATCAGTTCTCTTTTTATGCTCCTTAGGCTAAAATTAGAAAATAAATTACTTAATGAAAGGGAAAAAACTTATATTAATGACTTTTTCTAAGGTTTCTATAAAGCTAATGTAATAAGTTAAAATACGTTTATTTCTTTTGAAGAAATAAGGTTCAAATACAATTCAACAAGGAGCCACTTAGTTATATAAGCTGCTTACAACTATAACAATTCATGCTTTTAAATATTAAGATACATTATCTAAATTGTATTACTTCGATATGTGGCTGAGAGTAAGTAGTATTGGAGATACTTCCACATTGCCAATATACTTGGAAAAAAGGGCAATAAAGTTATAAGAAAGCAAAACATTAAAGTGAGTAGAAAAGAAACCTCATATTAGAATGTCTAATACAAGGTAACACTCAAGAGAAGAAAAACTGTATTGAAAAAAAGCCTTAAGAAGCCCGATCACAGACAATTCAGTAAGAGAGCAAGTTTGATTGTACCCATTTGATGCAATAGAAACACTGTCTTTCAAAATATAGTTAAATATAGTTAAAACTCATTAAGACAAAGATACTTACTTGTATAGGATAAAAAAGCTTGCCTGGCAATTGCAAATAATAATTGAACTAAAATTGATCATGCTTACATGCTAGAAAAAAATTTGCGCTCCTTAACTCTGGGAAACATATTCAATAATAAATAAAATAAACTTATTCATTCCCTAGAACATTCTATTCAAAAAGCATGATCTGGAGGGCTGGAGAGATGGCTTGGTGGTTAAGATCATTCGATGCTCTTGCAGAGGAACTGGATTTGGTTCTTAGCACCCACACAGTGGACCTCCAGGAAATCCAACATCATCTAACTTCTGTGTGTAACAGGCACTCATGTGGTGTACTTCCATATACATAGGCAAAACACTCATATGTATCAAACAAATAAATCTAAAAAAATATTAAGGAGTTTTAAAAGTGTAGTTTCTTCCCAAATTTCTTGTTTTAAGCAAACACAACTGCCTTTCCAGGCACTCACAAGACAGGAACATTCTATATTAATAAAGTTGGTGAGTTAAGTTGATACATAAGAGCTAACGGTGCTTACTAGAACATCTTATCAAACTAGAACATCTATCTATTACCTTTTCTTTATTATCCAAAGAGGATGAGAGTCTTGGACTTGAAGCTGATCGTATCACACCTGCAGTGTCTTTCTCCTTCTGGGCTTCTTTAGCTGCAGAGATCTCAGCCAGGGCACCATAACTGCCAGTCTTTCTAAGTCCTAACCTCCAGGAGGCAGGAGACTCATCTTTTCTTTCTTCTTCTTTGGGAGAAATTTTTGTAGTTGATGTTGGAAACTGTTTTTATTTCATAAAAGACAGAAACAAGTTATCAAAACCAATCATTCCTTAACTTGGAAATAATTTATTTACAGATAATGTCTACAATTTTAAGTGATAAGTTTAAGGAGAAAACACATTTACTAAGGTTAATGTCATAAGGCAAAAATATAAAAATCTAAACCTTAAAGAGTAAATAGACCACCTTTCTAGAGGTTAGCTTTATAAACACACACTACACACTTCATATCACACAGAAAATTATGATGCAGATGCAGAGAACACATGAGCACACTGTAAGGACTTAGACCATGCGTCTTTGACACCCACACTCATGAAGCTTGTTATGCCGTAACCCAGTATACATTCTGCACATAGAAATGCCTCACCATGGACTTTTCGCCCTTACTGGGCACCAGCACAATGCCAGTTTTGCGCAAGCCCTGCCTCCATGATGCGGGATCTATTGACTCCACAGGCATGAGAGAAGCAATGAAATCAAACTAAAGCCAATTAAAATAAGACAGGTCAAGGGATACAGATTGAAAGTATGAAAACAGAAAAGGGAGGTTAAAAGTAAAAAAAAAAAAAAAAAAAAATCAACTACACTTTTCCTCTATATTTCAATTTTATAATCCAGTAACTGTGTGATGGCCTGACCTTTGAAAGCCACTAAAACAAATCTAGTCTCATCAAAAGGTAAGGTAATTGGGAAGAATCTAATAAAGAAAATTCTTACCCAGTTAATGGCACACAGAGAGATACAGCACACGAGTAAAAAATTACTAAATATGAATTTTGTTTTCAGTGATTTACATACCCTAGATGAAAATTTAATAAGTGGTATTTTCTAAGAAACTTAATTTAGTAGTATTTTAAAATATTTTAACTTTAAATTTACTGTTTATTTTTCCTAATAAACATTAATTTGTACATTTTAGTTAAAACATTATCATCCTTAAAATACATTAGTTATTATCATTAAATAACTTACTTTATCAACTTTATCTTTTCAATTCCAGAATTTTAAATGTTCAATGCACAAAGGAGAGATTATATCAACTAAATATAACAAGGTATTTTTTTTAAGAATTATTTATTATTATAAATAAGTATACTGTAGCTGTCTTCAGACACACCAGAAGAGGGCGTCAGATCTCATTACAAGTGGTTGTGAGCCACCATGTGGTTGCTGGGATTTGAACTCAGGACCTTTGGAAGAGCAGTCTAACATGTTGAGCCATCTCACCAGCCCCATAACAAGGTATTGTTAAATAAGAAGAAAAAATCTTTTGCACTCATGGTCAAAATCTGCTCAAACTGCAGGCTAGCAGAACTTTAGTCACAGTATCATGGTGCTAGGGACCGCTTCTTCGCAATACTTCTGGTAGCTTGTAATTCATTTCCATCAACAGTCTCCTTAGTTCACAGGTCCCCAAATGCATCCTGAATTATTTCAGGATGTCACACAAAGTAAAAAGAATTCTACATAAGGTACTGTGATCTTATTGGAGTAGCTGGCTAGCTCTGTCCTCCCTATGTGTCCCAGTGTACAGTCCAAGCTGGCTTTGACCAGCCATCCTGCCTCTGCCTCTTTACTGCTGGATCATCAGTGTGTGCACTATTATGCTTGACCACAAATAGCTATGCATTTTGGCAACATGCATGCACACCAAGCAATACTTTGGGCCTCGTAAAAGATAGATTATAAGTGAATGAACATGCTTTGCTCTAATAAAAGTTTATTTAGGGGCAATGAAATTTGAATATATCAGAAAGTAGCATATTACATATTTAAAAATGTTAAAAAACATTCTTTGCTTGTTTGCTATGTAAAAACAGGCCTATTTTGTGAATCCCTGTTCCAACTGCATCTCTTGCAAAATGAAATGTTTTTCCACTGTGACTAAGCAAACAGACAGTAGGTAACATTTACTTGTGTAGCAGAGGCCAACATGTAAAAAAGGTCTGCTCCTGTCTATCCTAAGCTAAGTTCTCATAACTCTGTATGAGTTATCTTAATGTAACACCACATGTACACAATGAAATGCTACTATTGTTCTTTTAGACGTGACTCAACCAGAGCAGTAGTATCAATTTTAAAAATGACATCACTATATTTCAGCAGTTGATTAACTCCCACTTTTGATAAACTCCCATTTTAAACACCAAGGATTTAGATTCAAGACCTGGTTCAGATGTGTAAAAAGTCCCTTTCATTTTGACTTGGTACATAAAGAAATCTACTGAATACATGACTGTAATTCTCTACCTGAACATTTTCTTTTTTTGCTTTTATAATAGGACACCATATCTACACTTTCTTAGTCTTTCTGGCTAACAACCTGCCCTTGTCTACTCTTTCAACTCAAGTACTCCAAGAGTCTGTTCCCAGGTAGTCTGTGCTACCTTTCTTTCTCTGCCAAGGATAGAGAGTAGTTTTCTCTTTCAAGCTAAATATTAAATTTATTAAACTTATTCTAAAATCTCTACTCCAACCCTTAAATTATTAGTCTTAAATTTCTCTCTCTCTCTCTCTCTCTCTCTCTCTCTCTCTCTCTCTCTCTCT